>BQNB010170103.1:0-13710 GCA_026074375.1 Tanacetum coccineum | reverse complement strand
TTTATGCCGAGCGGTTTTTTTTACATTCCCTAAAAAAAAAAAATAAAAAAAAAATAAAAAAAAAAAATTGCCAAATGGGCCGGCCCATTGGGCCGGGTACTGTAGCAACTCTGGGTACTGTAGCAACGCTGCCAAAAACGGCAGCGTTTTAACCCTATTATAGTATATAGAGTAATAAGGTTTGAGCTCTTGTGTGGAAACCAAATACTTTACTACTATGCCGTTTGGTTGTTGTTTGCATAGGGTATACATTCGAGAACCCATAATACTGAGCAATAAAACCTTCCTAGGTTTATGAACAAAAGGATACTACTACATAATTATACAAATCAGGGAGATTTCATAATCCATACCAAACCGATATGTTTATTACATACAAATTAATTAGTACAATACGAGTTAACAGATAGAGAAGATCGCTACTCATCAACTTTGTTCTCTTCAAAGTACAAACAATGCCGCTGGTAGCCATTGAGCCACGAAAACCACCAGATAGATTACATTACTTCCCGGAAAAGGGGATTTGTTATTGGACTGAATCGTGTTGGTTGATCGTCAACGTTGACTTTCTTGATATGGAATGAACTGATCAATGCTTTTGGAACTTAGTCCATGTTGTGGAAGTTCAACAACGATAAAGAAGTAACATCGTTCTGATTCTCGAATGTATTGAACTTCACCGTTCATTAGAGTTAGAATTTTCCTACACATGCTTAGTCCTAAACCTTCTTCCGTTGACCATTGGCTGCCATGAAACATGTCTTGAACCAATTCAGGCGGAAGACCTTCACCGGGAGACATAATCCTTCACAATGCACATAAAAAAACATGAATTTAAGTTCTTAAACAAGAATTAGATTACTTTCGTAATACTAGTAATACTTTTCCCATAACATTATTTTTTTATGAATTTATTCTAAACAGACAAAAAGTTTTGCTGAGTGACCAACCCGACCCAACTCCTACCATAAAGCTACTCATTTTGACCCATTACCCAGCCTACCCAATTTTGTCACCTGTGATACTTATGTAGGTTTCGTCCATTTTCATGCATACTTGAATGCGACAATATCTTTATTTTGTAAAAGAAGTCCAATGGTTAAAACTGCTAATCACACAGAACTTTTTATAAGTTACATTAGCATCACACTGTTAGAAAACTTACCTAAATGCAATATGCACGATGTTCATTCCATCAAAAGTCTGTTTTAAGCTCGGACGAACTTGAAATTCCACCCAACCATCAGGGGATGGTGAATGGCGCGCCATATTTAACAAGAAATTGGTTAATACTTGTTGAACCCTTGCTTGATCACCATAAATGGTTAAACTTTTGACTTCCTCGGGAATATCTCGGATCAGTTGTAGACCTCTATCCCGCAACACTAACATTACTTGACTCACTACAGCATTGATCAGACTCCCTAGTAGAAATTTATGTTTCTCAATCTGTAAAGAACTAGAATGACAAAACAAACCAAACATCAGCAACTTCATAATGATATTTTTAAACTACTTATTTCTCAAAAAATAATTGTGTTGATGCCTGCTTAACTTTAAGTACTTATGTACTTTAATAAGGAGATACGAAGTTCTATCCAAACAATTCAGCTACTTAACTTCTTAAGAATAAGCAGATAAGTACTTAAATAAGCAAATTCCCAACACCCGTATAGAAGTTACTTTTTTTTTTAAGAAAGCTCACCTCTCTTGGATATTTTCCTTATCGACATCTCTAATGATCTTGAACATTTGTTTTTCGCAAGCTGCACATGTTTCAAGCAACTGTTTTTGATCTTCATTCAGATCCGATCCTTCCAAAAGAGAATTTGCAAAACGAATGCCACGCAAAGGATTCTTGATCTCTTGACAAATATAAGCCAATTCTTTCATTCTTGCGTCACATTTCTTTTCTTGTTGCATCTGAACTTTAAGTACTTGTTGCAACTCAGGACTCGCGATTTGCAAGAAACAAAAAGCTCCAACAACTTCTCCCAAAATATTGACTCTTTTATTTGCGGTCAAAAGAACTTGCACATATTTCCCATTTTTATCTAAGAACGAAAATGGGTACTTATCAGTATCTTGACCTCCGATTGCATTATGCAATATGATCATAAACTCTGTCAAAGAATCAGGACCTTTGAGACGACAAAAGCTTCCAAAAATTTCACCTACCAATGTTTTTCCTAGAATATCCCCTCGAGTCCACCCGGTGAGTTTCTCCATGGCTGTGTTCCACTCAGAGCAACATGTGTTCTCATCAGATGCAAATATCGGTGGTATTAAAGCGCTTGGATTATGTACAATGGCCTTGTAATCGCCTTGGATTTGTATGAATTTGTCCATAACCACTCTCTGTCCGGTAACATCTTGGCCAACGAAGCAAACACCAACTATGTTATCACTGTAGTCTTTGCTAGAACAAGCATTCACCATTACAAAAACTGCTGTTTCTTCCATTTTTGAATTGAACGTCCTAAATTTGATCTCGACGTTTTTATCTTCTTCACCTGTGTTAATGAATGATAATATCAGTATTCTTATCTGTCGTGATCTAATATGTCGTGATCTAATATGTTGTGTTTTTGATATACCAGGATGTACAAAAGTGTGTCTCCACGCGAATAAATAAACAAAGATGGATTCGTTTTGGAGCCTTTGAAACCGAGATCGAAGAGAGCCTTGGAGAGGCGCTCAAACCAAGCGCGTGGGGCCTGCTTTAAGCCGTAAAGAGACTTATGAAGCAAACATACATGATTTGGTCATTGTGGATCAATAAAGCCCGGAGGTTGTTTCATATAAACCTGTTCCTTAAGATTTCCATGAAGAAATGCATTCTGAATATCTAACTGGCGTAGTGGCCAGTCGTTAGTAACCGCAAGTGATAAAACAGCTCGAATAGTTGTCGACTTGACAACCGGGCTAAATGTCTCATGAAAATCAATACCTGGTTGTTGCCGAAAACCTTTGGCAACAAATCTTGCTTTGTAACGAGTGATAGCACCATTCTTGTCCCGTTTTAACCTGTATACCCACTTACCATCAACAACACTGGTATTAGAAGCACGAAGTACTAAAGACCACGTTCCATTTTTCATGAGAGCATCATACTCTTCTTTCATAGCTTGACGTCACTCCGGAGAGTTTTTGGCAACGGTAAACGAGGTTGGTTCAGTGATGGTAGTGGGGAAGACGGTAGCATGATTTGCGGAAGGATTGTAGGGAACCCGTTGTTTGGGATTTTGACGAAGATTTGCAGGACGTTGCCGAGTGATGGGAGGTGGTGGTGGGGGTGGGGGTGGTGTTGGTATTGATGTAGTCGATACGGGAGATGGTTGACCATTAGAAGACTCGGGAGAAGTTGGAGAAGTTGGACTCAAATGTGAAACTGATGATGGAGATGAAATCGGTGAGCGTGGTGAAGATGGACTTGGATGGTCAGTAGTAGGAATTACATAATGTGATTCCGAGGAGTAATAGGGAGATGTTTTCGAAAGGGGTGGGGAAGTTGTTTTAGAGATATCGAAGGGAAATTGTGCTTCATTAAAACGAACATGTCGAGCAATATAAAGACGCTCGAGAGAAATATCAAGACAACGATATCCATGATGGGAGGGGCTGTGGCCAAGAAAGACACACGGAGTGGAACGGAAATCCATTTTGTGACGATTGTACGGACGAAGATGGAGAAAACATAGGCACCTAAAGACACGAAGAAAAGAGTAGTCGGGAGACCGTTTGAAAAAAAGGTGACTTGTTTGTCGATGTGCGAGAGGGCATGCGATTGATTAGCTAAACAGCAATATCAAAAGCATAATGCCAAAAACGTTGAGGAACACATGCTTGAGCAAGAAGAGTAAGACCGGTCTCCACAACGTGGCGATTGTGACGTTCAACAAAGCCGTTTTGCTCACTTGTATGAGGACAAGATCGCCGGTGAATAATTCCTGGCGAAGAGAAAAACAAAGCTAAATTGCGAAACTCACCACCCTAATCGGTTTGAACATTCTTTAATTTTGCTATGAATTGACGTTCAACCATTTGCACAAATTATTTAAAAGTGGATATACACATCAGATTTTTGAGCTAAATGATATATCCACATATAACGAGAATGATGATCAACACACAACATAAAATATCTATGACCTTCAAAAGATAACAAAGGTGCGGGACCCCAAACAGCACAATAAACCAAGTCTAAAATATTGTTACTTCGAAATCCAGATTCAAATAAAGGTAGTTTTGAAGATTTTCCTACTGGACAAGAATTACAGAAACTTGACCGACTTTTATTTGTAACGGGAAGAGAAAAATTAGAAAGCATAGAACGCAAAAGACGTTGATGAGGATGTCCGAGCCGTCTATGCCAAATGGTTGGGGAAGCTCGTACAGCCGAAAAAGATACTTTATTGATGGACTTTAGTTGAGGAAGAGTGATGGTGTAGAGACTGTGTTTACTGGGCCGATGATAAGAGTGGTGTGTGTAGACTCGTCCTTTACAACAAAATAAGAAGTGTGAAATTCAAAAAAGACATCATTATCATGACAAAATTTCTGAACAGAAAGGAGATTGTGGGAGATTTTCAGGTACATGAAGAATGTTTTTGAGAGAAAACGTTTTTTGTAGTAAGTAAACTTTAGATGAACCAATATGAAGAATAAGACCCTTACCGTTGCCAATATGAAGTGCGTCGTCACCATAATATGCCTTTGAATTGTCCATCGCTTCCAAATCAGGTGTCACATGACTATTTGCTCTAGTGTCTGAATGCCAATTTGCAGAGGCATTAGAGGATTGAGCACGGGTATTTGCAAAGTTAGCGGATGGCCGAGCGCGAATAGTAGAAAGGTCACGATTAGGGCATTGTGATGGAATGTGACCAATACCACATCTATTGCAAGTGTCATACACTGTGTTAACAACTGTGTTTTAGGGTGAAGTCCCAATCAAATTGCCGACACATAAATACCACGACCGTCGTTTGTTGTATTACACGAGAGTTGTTGCTATTAGCCACGGTTTATTGTTATTTTTTATTCCTGGTATTTGTTATTGGAAAGGGCGTACCGTCAAAAAAAGGCTTGAGGATCAATGGTGGCAATGTTGACAACAATGTAATCCAAGAGCACTCACGAGAGCAGACCCCTCTGGAAAGTTGAGCATTGACGTCACGCATCTGGCAGTGCTTGGGTGAGTCCCACTTACGTAAGTTTTGCAAGCAAAATTAAAGTGATATACCGGAGCGCAGGTGCAACGAGTTTATCCCACGCATATAATCATGAAACACTAAGGAGTGCAAAGACGATCGTCGACAAGCAGTTGGACTTTGACGAACGCCATGAATTGTAGATTTAAAAGACCTTTCTATAATCACAAACGAAGACCAGAGACAGCATGCATACATGCATAACGAGATCTTTATCCTTTACAGGTTCACCGATGGCGGCGAGTGCATCGGCATGTTCTTGAGCACGATTTAGATAAGCATCGGGAATTTCATCACCATGCATCTCTATTTTCAGAAGTTGTGTTTTGAGAGTGTATTCCCTAGATGTGGAATGAGGTGCATACGCCTTTTCAAGGGACAATCAAAGATCACAAGAAGTTGTACCTTGAATTATCTATACAATAAAAAGAATTGCACTCTCTCTCTTCATTAATGTTTTAAGTAATACAATTCACAAAGCTTATAGTACAATCTTTAAATGCATAAAACTTAATTTTAAGTAATACAACTTATAAAGCTTATAGTACAATCATTAAATACACAAATGTTTCATCCATTAAATGTCTCTTAAACATTAAATTACTACACATAATAAAGCATTTTGTATAAGTATAAACTAATTAAATACACTAATTAATATTATTTTTAAAACAACTTTAAAATGAAAAATGCATATTATAAACTAATTAAACTCACAAAGCTTCATAAAATTTATATGTCAAGTTCATAGTTCATATGGTTTTGAAAATCGGACTCGACCAACCCGTTCTTCGGGAACCGGAGTCGCTACCAGTTCGCCTAGCTAATAAAAGCCGTTTAAAAAGGAAGGTAGGAGGCCGGTTAAAACCGGAAAAAACGAGTAAATCAGGCCGGACTCGGGTCATTTTTTTTAATCACATGGTACCCGCCGCTGCAACGCGCGGGTACCCTGCTATACTACATATAAAGTATAAAGGTACTTCCATCCTCATTAATGGATACAACATTTTAAGAAATACAAATTTTAAAGCTTTTAGTATAACTCTTAAATGCACAAAACTTAATTCTAACTCTTATAAAGGTTATGGTACTTCTCTCTCCTATTAATTACTAAATATTTCTTAAATTTAAGTAATACACTTGTACAAGTTAATATAGCACGTCGGTTACAAAACTTGAATCGAATGTTGTCATTATGATCACCTTACTACTAATTTGATCAAAACATGTTTAAGAATAATTAAACTTTATACCATTGAAGTCTAAAAATTAATATTAAAGTGATGTTTGCACAAGTGAATTTTTCAATTCGGCATTTCGTCAATGATATCATTATCGAAATTAAAAACCAAAAATGTAAAAATCTGATTTTTTTTTCTTTTCAAAAATATTATTCATAAACTGTTTTGTTTAAGTCATTTTTTTTAAAGATATAATTCACAAACTCCTACTCTATTTAAGTTTTTGCAAGTTGCATAAATTAGGATTCAAAATGAGCACTATGTACCACACAACAAGAGATAATACATTCTTATAATCTTTTGCTCATAATTACGAACCAATAAATCATAGCACATGATAACAATTTTAACATGAAATATATTGTCTCATTATGATTTTTTATCTACAAATAAGATATGAGTTCATAATTTGGTCTACTTCATTGCTCATTACCATTTTCATTACAGACAACTTTCAATGCTCATATGTACTTGACATTTTAATATGAAATGATGTGCGATAAAGTTATTCCTTGAAATTTTCGACATATGTAAAGTCGTTATCACGAAAAACATGTAATCGAAAAATATTGCTCGCCAATACTTTTGATTAGGGTACCCGCCGCCGCATCGCGCGGGTACCCTACTAGTTATTGTAATTGTAATTGTGATTTGTACATTAGATTGTATGTGTATTTATACTAATGTCATGGCTTAGAGATTAAGCAACTAACACATAACCTAATGGGTACGGCCCATCTATATAATTGGACCGGTCCATCTAATCTAGTTTGGTCTAACATTATAAGTAAATGGGTTCAAATGGCAAAATCTAATTTTACTTGCAGATTGCAGTGTACTTTTGCAACAAAAAGGAAGTATGGTAAACTTACAGAGATTAAAAAGCTACCTCTTAACGCGCGATGCAAAAGTTTAGCAACGGTTTCTTCTGATTCTTTGTAAACAAGATCTTGTACCAATGATTTCCCCATAGCATTTTCAACCGATAAACCCGTCAATTCTGCAACTTTTGCATTCCATCCGTTTATTCGTCCCTCAACATCAACCGCAAGTATAGGTGCAGTTGCAGTCTCAATCAATCTAACCAATTCCCTTGCAACCGAGCTAAGTTCATCCACACTTTGCAACTCCATTTCTTGAATCCGAGCCTTAACAACTGCCTTCGAGTTATTTTCATCAACGTCTTTAAATGAATCTCTCAAAATAAGCTGCAAAGAATGAATTGCATCCATTTCAGCATTTTCCCATGGTAAACTCCTACTTTTCACAACTTCCAAAAATGCGTTGAAGGAGGAACGTGGATGCATTCTTTGACCATCATCTTTATCTTCGGGATGATGTTTAGCTCCACCCCATTTAATCTCTTTTGCTGTATTTGATCTGAACCAAAATAAGATATCCTTAGAAGTAATGTAAGCCACTGCCATCCCACAAACTGAATCACCAAGAACCGTTGCTCCAGGGTAACCAGCATCAGCTAAACTATCCGTACTTAAACCGGTTGAATCTTTATGACACACTGCTAGCCAGTCAACAATATCTTTGATTTGAGATCTTGTTGGTGTTACACCTATCGGGTAGTAATTTCCTTGATTATAAAGTGCAGCGCCGTCGCATTTCACAAGATCCATAATACTTGGACTTTGTGTAACAATACCCGTTGGTGAATTGCGAAGAAGCATATCACATAACAATGTTTGTGTCCTTAAAATATGTTTTTCCGACATTTGAGTAGCTAACTGTAACTCCATATTTAGCTGAAGCCCGAACGCTTGCATTAAGAATTCACAAGCATGGCGTAGAGGGAAAGGTATGCATCTTGCAGATGTATGATGACAAACCACTAATCCCCAAAGTTTCATTAAAGCTCGTCCACTTACATTTTCATCATCTTGCGCATTAACAATAACAGACATAGCTAATGAAGCTATAGAACCCATGTTAGCCATATACTGAGCATGACATCCGTGAGGGGCTCTAAGTGTTGAACCAACTAAACTCAAAGGTTGCATCAAAGCCTCATCTTGTATCACACGAACAGGACTAGTATGACAATCAACTATCATCCTAACACGGTTTTGCCTAAACAAAAACCTCGAAGCTTGAGGAATATCAGTAGCCGGATAATGTAAACCCATATACGGATCCAAATCATCCCTTTTACTTTCTGCCACAACTTCACCATGCTCATCTTCATGAAACTTATACACCATAACACGATCATAACCTGTTAACTCCCTAACATTTTGCACAACAGTATCACACAAAAGACTAACATCACCACCGGGCAATGCTTGCAAGTTAGAAATAGCACGAACCGCAAGTTTTTGAGACTGAACCGCACCAGCAATCGACAAAGCAGGATCCTCAGTTCTAGCAGGCTCTAAGTCAATAACAATCCCTACATCTATCCTATGTAAAACTGCATAAAAGGGTTTTCCTGAATTCCTAGAATGAACCCAAACAGGGTTCACAAGGGTTATTTCGCGTGCTCGAAAAGTTCTTTCTAACAAAACCGAACTCGAACTAGTAAACAATGTTCTAACATCAGTTCCTATCATCAATATTTCTTGTTTTTCAATACTTGGAACATATTGTTGTGCTAAACCTAATCTTTCTTTAGCATTTTCACTATATGCAATAACTTTATAACTAGTATCATCTATAGCAATCATGCAACCAAATGGCTGAATGTGACCACCTCTTTGAATTCTTGATAAATAAGCTGTTATTTGGTGTTCAGGTATTGATGATTGTGTTGAAGTTGTTGTTTTAAGTGACTTTGAGTAGTCAAATGACTTACCAGAACTACCAGCTTGTTCAAAAACAGCATGTAATCTTGCATCAACTTTATATTGTGCAGTTGCTTTGCTCACTGATGTTTGTTGAGCCATTTTCTTGAAAACTGAGTATAAAAAATGAAAAAGATTGCAACTTTATTATGGGCTTTTTTTTCAAGTTATGTTGAGCTTTACTAAAATTTAGTGGTGGCTTGTGAGTGTGTTCATGTAGTTGTGAAGTGTGTTATGTGTCCTTTTGAATGACGACATCCTTTTGAAGAGTTTGATTTAACGAAGGCTCATGTTATTTGTACCCCTCCTAAAAAGCCGTTTATACCCCCCTGGTTTTTCCGGTTTTTTTTTATTTTTTTTATTTTTATAATTTTGTTTATATTATAAAACAGTGAAACGCAGAATGCGGAACGAAAATTATAAAGTTTAACAGGTCAAAAGTATGAAACTGTCAAAAATTACGGAACAAAAACTGATAAAAAAATTGCGTTGTACTGTAAAAGAGGGGACAAAAAGACCAAAAAATACGAAACATTCGTACTTTTTGTGGGCCAGAGGGGGTACCAATAGTAGCACCCTTTAATGAATCTTTGTTATTGTACAAGTTTTTATGCATGGTGTAATTGTTCTTAAGGTTTAGATTCTGAAGTAAAGTATGAATGTTCTGAAAAAGTGATTTGCTTTTAAAATGTACTAGTATTTAATGTTGTGAAAGGAGCATCAGATTGTATTTGGTCTGGTACTACTACTGTTGTATTCATTCAAGTATCGACTTTCTCTCCCTCTCAAATACTAGTAACACATCTTGTTCTTTATCTTTTTGGCATTTTCTTTCTTTCTTCTTCTAATTTATTAATCTTTTGTATTAGATATATACATGACTTGTTACTTTGTTAGAGCGCTACGTGCTCATAAGCCATAGGGCTAATTATATAGTGTTTAAGTAATTTACCGTTCTAGAGGAAATAGGAGAGTTCCCGCGCTTCTAGACGAGTAATCCACCTAAGTATCTGAAAGTAAGACAGAAAACCCGTTAGCTCGCCCTGGGTGTTGACCCAGGACCAAGCTCGGGCGTGAAAGTAAGTACTTTGTAAGAGCCGAAGGGGCTATAAGTAAGAGCCGAAGGGGCTATCAGTAATAAATGTGTGTGTGGTGAAATTAATACTGCTCTTCAAGTAGTAAATGCTTGGGTATTTATATTACTTGAAGCACTGTTTAGAAATATTGTTCCTGACACCTTGGAAATGAAGGAGACGACCTATGCCTAGCCTTTGCCTTGGGTGTCGGTACTCCTTGGAGACATCGCTCCTTAATTCCAGGGATAGTGATGTTGCATAAGTGTTTGTTATTGTCCAACGGTTTAAAGAGGTGTCCCTCTTTATCGAGTCTAGCGTTCTGTCTTCTTTTGGGTTGATGTAGTGCGCCCGTCCGGACCCGTCCGCCCGTTCGGATATGGGGCCCGTCCGGCATATACGCGGACATATAGCAAAACGCGTTGTTGTCGACATTTTTATTTTATAACTCTATAAGACATTTTCTAACTCACACTTAACCCAATAAAACACACATATAAAATCTGGATAATCTCGGCTGGTAAATTTGGCGCGAGATCTTATGGCTTAAGGTGGGTGTGGTACTGTGGTGTGGAGTGGAGCCATTGGTCGGCGTTATAAGGCACCAGTCAGCCCTATAATTTGCCCGCACTGTGTGCTCTCAGAGTAATGGGAATGGTTGGTGCTTTGGTAGTATCCGGTGATGGAAACGGTGTGAGTCTCCGGATACCTGTGAAATTATGTGGCTTAGTGTAAACTTTTTCAAAAAATTATAATTTTTTCGAAAGGCACCTTGTAAAGAAAATGTATGTTTGGTCATATTCAGTTTTTCGTAAATGTCTTTTTCGTTTTTAGTCTTAGTTCCGTCCTTGAACTAACATCTTGTGTCATAAACCTATAATACTGGTGTTAGCACATTGTCGCTCGTGTAATAGTCATTGTTAACGTTATTAGCATAACACTCAGATTCAGTGTGTGTATTTATGTGCACGTACTTGTTTTAAGTGTGTTTTAACATGTCCATTTTTTGATGTCATGTATGGGTGTAAATTGAAGATGAGTGTTATTCTTGGTTTTACGCTCACGTGACATTACTTTTCATAACACCGGTGTGACCACATGCAAAAGTATCAGGTGAGTCGGGACTCAGATATTTAGGTGGGTGGTGCACAAAAAATTATTGTCAGAGTCTTGTAATATTCTTCTTTTAGCATATACTCACAAATTTGATAATTAAGAGATTTTTGTTTTTGTACTAAAGTCACGCTATAAAGAAAAGTAAGTAGCACAAATATATTATTAATTGTTGCACATACCAAAAAGTAACATTTTTCGAGAAAACTTACGTTTCGTGACTTGAAATCGGGTGTGGCTCATGCCACTCCCGGCTCCCATGTAGGTCCATCGCTAGCTATAAGAATAAGGCGTGAGTGAAGAAAAAGAAGCAGCAAGAGAGTCGAATAATGCGTCATCTCAAAGGGACAACACCCCTCTAATTCGTAGTAAGAGCGACCAAGTCAGCAACATCTTAAGGGAACTGACAAAAATCAATGGTGACCCGTAAATTCCCAGAACCTACCTTGGTTCCAGCAAACCAGTTGGTCACGAGTCCAAAGGTGTGTCTTTTATCCTATCTTTTATGTAAAAAATGTAATATCTGGCAAAGTCATATACGAGAATATACCAGGTTTGCAAGTGCACATGTTCAAAATTTTAAGGTCTTAAAATTATATACTTATATTTGGGGTATTAAAATTTACTTTCGACAAAAATGTTAACGATATATAATTGTATGCTTTAAATATTTGTTAAAGTTGAAACTAGATTGTTACAGTACTATTTTTTAAACAGTTTTGTTTCAACAATTGATATATGATTTAATAGTGACCTAACTTCAAATTTTCAGCTAATAGAAACCAAACGTTAAAACTTAAGGATTCCAAGTTGATAAAAGACTCGAGGTGTTGGATTGATGGTTTTGGGAATGAGGAATGGGAATGGGATTGATTGAGGGTGTTTGATTAGTTGATATTGGTTTCAAATGTCAAAATAATACCCTAAAACAAAGGTTTCCTCATACCAACCTTAAATGGGGGGTATGGAATTGGATTTTCGATCCATCCATTTGTTTACTGTAACACCCCCAAAATCGGACTGAAACAGAAGGTAACCGGGGGTGCTACTTCATAGCACATAGTACAAGTTATAGAAAACAACCTCTAAATGAGACGTTTTGAAAAATTACACATTCGATATATATTAAAACATCAGAGTTTATAAAAGTACAAGGTCCCAACAGTTTAAACATTTCATAACGTTTTTAAAAGAAAATTATCAAATGATAATATGTAGAGTCTTCAAAATATGTCGTGCGACTTTCTTCCGAGACAACACCTTAAGGACCTGGGATAAACATGCTAAAAATGTCAACAAATAATGTTGAGTGAATTCATAGATTTGATAATAAAACTAAAAACTGTAGACTACATGGGTTTGTGAATAAAGTAGTTTTCAAGCAAACCAAGTAAGGTTATAGAAGTCAGTATAGTACTCCAACGAATAGTTTAGTAGATCACAAAATTTCAAGTAATAGTTTACTATTGAAACACATTCAAAAGTCGAAAGCATGTATTATTGCACTAAGCTCATGACACCTGAATGTTTACATAATTGCAAATCCCAATGTGTTAGATTTGTGCCCCGAAGTTGGATGTTCTGCCAAGCATCCAAGTATTACCACAAATGTTAGATGCGTCCGTTTGACATGGTATTAGTTGTTGCATACCCGGACGGGGATTGTCAGTCCCAATAGATTTATTCACACCATTCGCATTTACTTCACAAAAAGTAATTAACGGTTCTTGTATTGCGGACTTAATGGTAGAAGTGGTACTTAGGCAATAATATATCAGGAAAAGCATACAGTTTAAACACTTGCGTCTGTATGTAAAAAGTAAAGTAGCATGTATCTCCCCGAAGGAGTTTGTAAAACATTTAAATGAGTAAAAGAGGGTCTATGTGTTAGGTTTAGTCTTAATTTTAGCAAAAGTCCAGGGTAGTCGAGTGTTAATTTATTCTTTTCATTTCTGTAAGGGTCGTGGGTTTGTTTGTCCCAAGCCTAACCCATGTGTTTCACCACCGACTTAGGGCATATTAGAGTCGGTGTTTTTGTTAGGATTATGAAAAAGACTCGGTCACCCCCGTGTATTGTTTAGTATAGCAAAGCTCGTAGTTAGAAAGTAAGCATATGACTAGTAGTATTGGGCCGGGCCTTTAGCCCACTTGTAAGCCCATACCCAAGCCCATAGTGCTTACATACACATGTTTATAAACCCCCTTCCAGCCATTGGAAGGGGTTGGTTGTTCATTTTAAGCTAATACATTATCTTGCACTTTCTCTCTCTAGAAAGAC
>BQNB010170101.1:0-13710 GCA_026074375.1 Tanacetum coccineum | reverse complement strand
AATCTAGAATTTTTACAAATACTTTAAAACCTTAAATTAAAAAGCGGTAAACTATTCAACCCCCTTCTAGTTTTCCACACCTAGCAGTTTTAACTTTTTCATTAAGATTGTTGGTTTTAGCTACTAATTTTTGGTTAAAAGCCCTTCTTACTGATGAATGTGCTTTAAAATAAGAATATGTTTTGGGTAATGCATCATTCACTTTTGATTTAGGGGCAGCAGTATTAACAGGTCTGGCAGTACTAATTGATGCTGCTGCTCTTAGAGAGTTTTGCTTAGCAGCATTAACTGGTACTTGTCCTGACTTTTTTGCAATTGCTGTTGGAACAAAATTCCTTTTAGGATGTGGTTGAGTCAATTTATTTTGGTGGTTCACCCTCTGAGCATTATTCGATACCGGTCTAATTTCCCTTTGACCAGTAACCCTTCCCTTATTATTCAACACAGGTTTTTCTACCATTTTATTATCATGAAAATCACAGTTTTTGATTAAATGGTTGAAACTCCCACACACAAAACAAGCTTTCTTTATAAACTCAAAACCATTCCTTAGTTTTTGAGTCATCATTCCATTCCAATTTCTTCTATTACCCCTAGGACTTTGACTTTTCCTGGGATACACTACTTGCTTATGTGTGTTTTTCTTATTAACAAATTTCACATTCTCATCAGATTTGACAAAATTAATTTTTGTAAACTATGGTTTTGTCTTATCAGTTTTAGGTCTAAACACACTATCATTATCACTATCAGTGTCCTGATATTCAATTATAGGAGCACTAGGCCTAACAGTTTTAGGTTTTTCCAAACTATCCTTACAGGTTTTAGATACAGTAGTAATAGTTTCACTCACTTTAGTCTTATAGACCGAATCATCTAACCCAGCAAAGGATAAGTCAGGTCTTGAGGGCATGTAATTCCTAGTGTAGGGAGGGGGAACTGCATGAAACCCTTCACCTGTTTTGAATCTATCATTTACTGGACTATCATCCACATCACTTTCTATACTATTAAACACACTATGAACCACTTCACTCTCATTTATTTAACTATCATAACCAAGACCAGCTTTGTTGTTAGCACTTATTTGACTATTTATCAGTTTAGTTAGATTCTTTGATGATTCTTCAAATTTTTATAGTTTAAGTTTCAAATCATCTTTCTCTTTTAAAGCTTCTTCTAACTGATTTTTAAGGTCTTTAATAGAAATATCTTTCACTTGGACATCATACTTTAAAAATGCAATATCTTCTTCATAAACAGCTTCATTCTTTTCATGAACAACTATCCTAGCTTCTAATGATTCTAATCCTATTTGATAACCTATAATTTCTAGATTAGATTTATTAAGAGCTTCACGTTGTTGATCATACTGTTTTTGAAGAGTTTCATATGATTTTAAGCAATCTTTAGAGCAAGTATGTACCTCAGAGTCTGAACTTGATGAACCTTGGGATGTATAGGCCATTAGAGCAAAGTTTGTGATGCCTTCTTCAGCCTGAAAGCTCCAATCATAACCACCTATCCCATCTTGAACAACCAAGGCATTTGCAGGAGTCTCCACTGGTACAATCCTTCTTGGAGCATCTCCATTTCTATTCCCCTGATTCCTTAGTGCCCTGCATTCTCTAGCAAAGTGACCTCTCCTGTGATAGTTGTAACATTCAACCTTTGTCTTATCAAAGCCAACAGTTTCTTTGCCCTTGAAATTCAAATTCCTTCTTGTCTTCTTTAAGAATCTTTTCACCCTCATGGTAAGCATGGCCACCTGCCATTTGAGATCCATCTCTTCAAGATCATCAATATCAATCTGCTCTAAATCTTCATTGTCCAATTGTGGACTATTAGATTGATTAGCAAAGAAGTAAAACATGACATCATCAGCATAAGTTGAGGAAGAAGCTTGTCCCTGTGAACTAGCAGTAGAAACTTCATGAGCAGTATTAACTACTTCATTACTACTGCTAGTATTTTCTGAAGATACAAAAGCCACATTCTGAGAGTTTGAGCTTGAGCTTGATTGGCCTTTAATCTCAGATTCATACACCTTTAGATTATTATACAAATCGTCCATGCTCAATGTGTCTAGATCAGATTTGTTTATCATGATTAAAGCAATATTGTTCCAAGCTGATGGTAGACTTCTCAGCAACTTCATATTTGCATCTTCTTGAGAGATAACTTCACCATGAATTTCCAATTTGCTGATGAGTTTCTGAAACCTATCATAGGTTTTATCCAGTCCTTCAGATCTTGATGCAGCAAAATTCTTATATTGCTGCTTCATAATGGTTTTATGTGTTTTCTTTGATTCTTTGTTGCCTCCAAACCTAGCCTTGATTAAGGTCTGTGCATCCTTGATTCCATGAAACCCTTTCAATAGGGTGCTCATCAGGAATGGCAACAACATAGTGCTTTTATCTTTCAATTTACATTCACTCTTGCTACAGCTTTTCTTCAGCAGTTTTAGGTGGAATAGGACCTTCAGTACCAGCACTAGCTGATGCAATAGCAGGTGCATCACCATTCACAATAACCTCCCAAAGAGCATAATCAGTGTAAGTAAGATATTGCTCCATTCTCATGCTCCAGAGATCATAGTCCTCAACTGTTTTTTGCGCGCAGTACACTAGAATTTTAGTGCAACATTGTTTGGGTAGTTTCTGATTGTTACTCCAAACAAAAACAAAAAATACTCCATCATCATCTTTGAAATATGAGATCTTGTATAGATAGTGTTGTTCTTCTTATTCCAAGTTTTTCAACAAGATCTTATACCACTTGTAGATCCCTTTTGAACAGATCTTACTTAGCTTGTTAAAGCTTAGTTGTGTTGGATAGATCCAAGACAACTATAATAGAAAATAAGATTGTGAATACTACAAACTATGCGGAATCTAGTTTGCAATACTAAGAATAACAATAAAACAGCAAACAAACTTTTACTAAACTTTCAGCCTCAATATGAAACGGTCACTCTGAATAGTGATAAGGTTACAAAATAACCTTGAAGCTATGAATATTAAAGATGTACTACTAACATTATGCCATAGGACCTCCTTTTATACACCAAAGAGTCCTACAAGGCTTACAATACTTTCCTAACTTATCATGATCTTTTCTATAAACGAACGTAATCTCCTAAACAAATAAGTTATACATATCTTCTTTACAAATAACTAATACTTATCTTCGTAAGTATTCTTGTTCTCCAATCCATCTTGGATCTCATCTCTGTTAGCATAATCCTTCCAGTAGTAGTAATCACTCAGCAGTTGTAACTGAGCACAAGCAATATTAACCACTTAGAAGTTTACTCTAGCAGTACTAACATACACTAGCAGTACTAACTTTAGTACTAGCAGCAGTAACTACTTAGTATATTTTCAGTCTTCATCTCTGAGCAGTCTTAACTTCTACTAGCAGCAGTAATTTTATGCTAACATTACTAATATATACTAACAGTAGTAACTAGCAGTAGTAACTTTTACACTACCAGCACTAACTACTTAGCATAATTTTCATTAGTATTACAAGTAGCACTAAGTAATGCTTTATAGCAGTAATATATACCTGAGCAGCAGTAACTCTAAGAATCATCTTGAAGTCTTTTAATCCCAACAAGAAACTAACCAATAAAAATCCTGTTGAGACATACATTAGACTCTCTTTAGCTAGCCATTCATACATCCACCCTTTAGGAATAGCAGAGGACGTATTAGTGGATGTTGTTGACCATGTGTACCCCGTGGACTTCGTGATTTTAAACACAAGGGAGGACTAAAAAAGGCCCTTCATCTTAAGGACACCATTCTTGACTTCAGCCAAGGCCGTGATTAAATTTGATAAAGGGACAATAACTTTAAGGCTTAGAAAGAGTAAAATAAGATAGAGCCAATAGCCCCAACGATGACCGTCAATAGATTAGTTCTAGAATAGGAGGAAAAGATCAAGCTTCATAAAGAAAAGGAAATGAAGTTTGACCAATGGACGAGTAAGATCTTCAATAACGAACGCCCCGCGTCCATAAAAGAAGAGTGTGAAGCGAAGAACAAAGGAGAAGTCACGTAAGGAGGTGTGACTTCGAGTCTAGCTACAATGCTCATAAATAAAGAAAAATGCTTTTTGGGAGGCAACCCAATATTTATTTTCCCGCATTTAGGAGTGTCTTGTGTTTTAATTCTTTATCGTTTATTCTTGTATGTTTTGAATTATGTTGTAATCATGCTTTGTTTTGTTCTTAACTTTGTCTTATTAACATTCAAATGTATTTTGCATAAAATAAGTGTGGGGGAAATTATCCAGTTTATAAGAACAAATTCAAACATATGAAATAAATTGTTTAGATTAATTCGCGTCAGTTTCGAGTCATATGATTGTAATGATTAATTTCTAGGTTTTATGCAGTATTTTCTATAGGAAACAACTAATACGATTGCGTGCAGAAATTTTTTCCTAAAAAACGAATGTGAAGTTTTCACAGTTTATGGAGACTACGTCAGAAAATAGTGCGACGCCGTCTGGATTTTCAAGCGACTGCGTCAGGATTTTTCCTGACGGCGTCAAACCCTCAGACATGTGAAAATTTGAAATTTTCAATTATTTTTGAAAAATAACTTTCCATAATCTCTAAAATTTGTATTTTTCGTATAAACCTGCAGAAACCTAGAATTATACCATCACTTTCATCCTATCTTTACTGCTTTCATAGAGTCAACCCTAAAAGTTTTGTTGTATATATCATATCCCGCCGATTTTACGCTTGGTGTAGTTCTCTTTGTCTTTGATTTACAGATTATATTTGATAAGAAGAAGCTTGGAAGTTCTTGGGAAGTTTCATTAGACGATTCTTTCAGGATGATTTAACCAATTATCGCATGTTTCTTCTCCATTATTGAGCAAACCAGGGGAGTACTAGTTTCTTTAAATTTTTTTCTTTTCCCTTTATTCGTTTTACGAATACTTTTAATGAACATTGAGGACAATGTTCAACTTAAGTGTATGGGGGAAATAAGCCTTAGAAACTATTCCTTCAATTTCCATTTGTTTTGTCCTTAAAATGATGGGTAATATATCGAAACATAGCGTAAAAGGTAATTTTGACCAAAATTTTAAAAAAATTATGACACATTGATAACGCCTAAATTATACATGTTTTTAGCGGCGTTATTTATATATATTTTATCATTTCTCGTGAACTTTCGATACTTATTAAGCATAAATTATGTGCAGGTTCACTTGAAGTCATCATGAGCTCAAAAGAAATAAACTTCAAGTGTTTTTTGATTATTAGAAAGCAAGTTAGAAGAAAATAAAATCTCAAGGCTGAAAAAGGCATAAGTACGCCGCACTTACCCTTTATGAGCCGCACTTCAAAGCGAGTCCAAGAATTAAAGTCCATTAAATGAGGATAACATTAATACCTCAAGTGCGTCGCACAAATACTTTTGTGTGCCACACTTCTTCCATAAACTTTAAATTCACTCGCATTTAATCACCAAGTGCGCCGCACAATCTTTTGTGTGCGCCGCACTTCTACCCCAAACTTAGCCTATAAATAGTGGCTGAATTTTCACACAATTCATACATTCTCACTTCACATCATCATCTCCTACTCAAATATCTCTCATAAAACAATCATATCTCCAATTCTTCAACTCAAAAACACTATAAACCTTAAAAATTGAAGATCAAACCATGAAGAACGAAGAAGAATATAGTAGAATTATAAGAATAAAAGGATGTATTTCAATTCCATACTTGTTGCAGGGAGAATTTTGATCCATATTCATACCTCGGAAATAGTATGTTTCTTGTTATTCCCTTTAATCTTGTTATGAACTTCATAGCCATGAGAGGCTAAATCTCTCATGACTACTCGGTGAAATAATATAATGAATACGCGTTTGGTATAATTACAATCTTGTTAATCTTAAGCTTATGTTATAATCCTATCGTATCTTATCTTATTAACTTTGATTATATACTCGCATCGGTATAGGTCGAAAGACCCATTGTGATCTATATAGTTTTAAGGATTTGTCTATGATCATTATCGTCTGTGACGAGAAATCCACTTATGTTATTTGATAAACAAAAATAGATTTGATATAATAGTAACTGGATTATTTGAGTGACACATTTAATCGATTATTCAACACTACGCAAATCCTTGTGGACGACCTGGTCTTACCTAAAAAAGAATGTACTACATACGTGGGTTATATTTTGACCCGTGTGTTTCCATATAATAAACGGCAATCTCAGTATTATAAAATTAAAGCTTTCGAAACACATCAAAAGTTTTTGGCGTCGTTGTCGGGGATTTCAAAAGCTGTTCTGTAATCAACCCTTTAAAAATAATTTTTAACATTCCCTCTTTAAAAAAAAATCGCCATACAGTTTTCTAGCAAACTGACCCAAACAGATTCTCCTATGGATGCATACACGTGCTTCCAACTCTGAACTTGTTGAACCATTACCTGAACCTGAACGTACTCTGAATCGAAGAATTCGTCGACGAAACAGAAGAGTTCCATTCGAACAAAGAAATAATCTACCTCAACACACGAGAATTGTCTATCCGCCAATTCTCAACATCAATTATTTTCATCACTTCCTTGATATTCTTCAAAATTACGATCCAATGGATGATGAACCCATGTAGGCTGCCGACCGTATTGTAGCTCCGACTCTCGGTTCTGCAATCACCATTCCTGAAACCGCAAACGAATTCGCCATTAAAGGTAACCATTTGACTCTCATCAAGGGAAACCAATTTGATGGTAGAACCAAAACCGATCCTCATAAACACATTCACGAATTCCTTGGAATATGTGACGTGTTTAAATACAGAGACACTGAGAATGAAGTTGTCCGCCTTATGATGTTTCCTCTATCACTCACTGGAGAAGCAAAAACATGGCTAGACGAACTAAACGAAGGAACTATCGAAATGTAGGATGAACTTTGAACCGCTTTCATTAGCCGATTCTTTCCCCTAGCTTTTTTCGATTGACTCCTCGGAGAAATCCGAGCCTTTTCTCAACATGAAAACGATTCTCTAACCAATGCTTGGCTTTGTATGAAGGAAATTCTTAGAAACTGCCATGGTCACAACCTGTCCAAAAGCAACATTATCAAAATCTTTTACCATGGTCCCAACTAAATAACCCAAGAAGTTCTAAATGCCGCAGCTGATGGTATTTTCCTCTATAAAACACCAAATAAAGCTTATCAGCTTCTCAAAGACAAAGTCTTACTCAAGCTCGACTGGGCTAAAAACCAAAAAACTAAATCATCCCTTAAGAAAACCGTTGCTTTTATCGTTGAATGTAGCAGTAATTCCGACACTGACAAAATTATGGCCTGAATAGATGCCATGACCATGAAAATGGATTCTCGGTATAAATATTTTCAATCTCGTTCAAACGAATCAAACCTTGACGATGATGACACACCCATGTCACGTGAAGAAGAAGCCAAATTCATGCAAACATTCCATCGTACTCGTTTTTACAATGATTACCACGACTGTGATTCCAACCGCGATAATTGGCGATCAAGCTGAAGAAATGCTTACAACCGAGACAACTAATAAACTCACTCTGATGATAAACCCGATCTTCAAAAGCAACTAAGCGATTTCATAAAAGCTCAACACTCGACCAACTCTTTTGTCAAAGACACTTTTATGGATCTAAAAAACAAACTCAAAACAACAACCAAAAACCAACAAGCCTCGATTCAAAATCTCATAGCTAAATTCGACAGACTTGCTGACAAGCAATCTGGTCGACCTTCTGGATCTCTTTCTAGTAACACTCAACCTAACCCAAAAGGTAGTTCATCTAAACCTTACCAACTGCCACAAGCTTAAAACGAGCATGTGAATGCCGTATTTACACGGAGTGGTAAATCCTATGACCCACCAGATAACCCAAATGATCAACAAAACAATTCCGAAACTCCTATCAACTTCGATAGCAATGATGAAGATAATGAACCTACACCTCAACCCAAACCTAAAACACCAATAACAGTTAAAGAAACACCGAAACCTAAACTATACAAACCAAAAATCCCATATCCTCAACACCTCAAAAAAGAAAAACTGGAAAATCAATATGGAAAATTCTTCGACATGATCCGAGCCGTTCGAATCAACGTACCTCTTTTTGATGTTTTAGCTGGAATGCCCAACTATGGAAAGTTTCTCAAGGAATTCATAAATAACAAACACAAAATTGAACAAATCTCAGCCGCTTTCCTTAGCGATGAAGGTTCCGCAATATTTAAAACAAAGTTCCACCAAAACTTGGGACCCCGGAAGTTTTCTTATTCCATGTAATTTCAACAAAGCTTTCTCATTTAAAGATTTAGCCGACCTTGGTGCTAGCATTAATCTCATGCAGTATTCCTTATACGCGAAATTATCTCTCGAAACTCTCAAACCCACTAAAATGAGCGTAAGATTAGCCGATCGATCATTCTAATACCCTGTTGGAATAGCTGAAAATATGCTCGTTGATGTTGGTAAATTCACCTTCCCTGCCAATTTTGTTAAATGGAAGATAGTAAAGTTCCCCTAATCTTAGGAAGACCTTTTCTTCACACTGCCGATGCAGTAATTCGAGTAAAAAAGAAGCAACTCAATCTCGGAGTTAGAACTGAACGAATGATCTTTCACATCAATTCTACGAGGAAACATTCCTATTCAAACGATGATACATGTTTCAGTATTGACGTCATCGACGAAATCTTAGAAGAAGATTTCGATGCTCTTCTCTATGAAGGTAGTAAAATCCTCCATTCCATCGAAGGAACCACCCTTGAATAAAAACTCTTTGCTGAATTCGATGAATTCATGGCAATGACTGCCGATAAAATTCTAAATCTAAATCTGACACCGAAGAACCACCATTCGAAAAAATCACCTTTAACACCGATTACAATATCAAAACATCTATTGAAGAACCTCCTACGGATCTTGAACTAAAACCTCTTCCTGAAAACCTGGAATATGTATTCTTGGAAGAACCCTCTTTTCTTCCGGTTATCATATCATCTTAGCTTTCTAAAAAAACAAAATAAACTCGTATCCGTTCTTAAAAGACACAAGCAAGCCTTTGCTTGGAAAACAACAGACATTCTGGGAATTTATCCATCTTTTTGTAAACATAAAATTCAACTCCTGGAAGAAAAAAAACCAGTTGTTCAAAAACAAAGAAGATTAAACCCAAACATGCAAGAAGTTGTAAAAAAGAAATAGTTAAACTGCTCAATACATGTATCATTTATCCAATCGCCGACAGCCCTTGGGTGAGCCCGATTCACTGTGTACCAAAGAAAGGTGGTATTACAGTTATTACTAACGAAAGAAATGAACTTGTCTCAACAAGAACTGTTACAGGTTGGAGAGTCTGTATTGACTATCCAAAAATCAATGAAGCAACTGCAAAAGATCATTTTCCTTTGCCGTTTATGGACTAAATGTTAGAAAGACTCGTAGGAAATAAATACTTCTGTTTCCTCGATGGTTTTTCTGGATATTTTCAAATACCAATCGATCCTATGGACCAAGGAAAAACAACGTTCACATGTCCTTTTTGTACATACGCTTATAGGCGAATGCCTTTCGGTTTATGTAATGCTCCAGCTACTTTCCAAAGGTGCATGTTAGCTATATTTCATGATATGATCGAAGAATCAGTCGAAGTATTCATGGACTATTTCTCCGTATTTGGAAGCTCTTTTGATCACTGTTTGAACAATCTTGATAAAATGCTTTAGCATTGCAAAGATGCACATCTTGCCTTAACTAGGAAAAATGTCACTTTACGGTTAAAGAAGGGATTATGCTTGGACACAAGATTTCTGAAGCAGGCCTTGAAGTAGACAAAGCAAAGATCGACGTAATCTCCAAACTTCCACCACCCACTAATATCAAAGGTATTAGAAGCTTTCTGGTACATGCCAGTATCTAACGAAGATTCATTAAAGATTTCTAAAAAATCGCCCGTCCTCTCACAAAGTTGCTCGAAAAAGATACTCCATTCGAATTCAATGGCGAATGTCAAAGCACATTAAAGATATTAAAAGAAAAGCTCACATGTACTCCTGTGGTCTGATTAGAAATTTGAAACTAACCCATTAATATATATAAATAATAAATAATTATAAATATATAATAAGGATCGTCAAAAATCTCAATGTAGAAAATCCGGAAGTATGATTCTCGGGTCGTTATCCTCAACGAGGAATGCAATAGAAAGTCGGTTGATGGTTTGACATTTGATGCTTGAATGGAATCAAAGATTTTGATTGGTTTTCTAAATCTACGGGAAAATTAAGGCAATTTATACTAAAAACAATTAAAGCAAGACAATTTAAAACTAAAAACAAAAACGAGAATCATATGTGTTAATGTCTTGCTTTAACATAGGATTTATAAAAAGCTTAAGGACTTAAAAATAAAAACATAGGATTCATAAAAAAGCTTAAGGACTTAAAAATAAGCATTTTTTGTAAAAACACTATTTATAAAAACCACCAATAAGCACAAAAATAAGCTGAAAAGTTGATAGAACAAGCTTTTACACTAAGAGACTAAATGCTAACTGTTTTGGCTTTTTATGGACAAAATAAGATACTACAAAGATAAATAAGCTAAAACAGGTAATAAGCTATATCTAATGAACATTAAGGAACACAAATAAGCACAAACAATAAGCTACACTAAGCTAAATATGACAGAAGTGCAAAAAGGCTTAAAAACTTAAAAAAATTAGACTAAAATGCAAATAAGCTCAAATAAGCTCTAAGCTAAGATAATTAATCTAAAATGAACTAAATCTAACCTAATAAGCAAAACTAAGCACAATGTAAGCAAATTCAATAATCAAATAAGCTCAATAAGCAAATAAGCTAATGGGCCAAAACCTGATAACCAAACAGCCAAAAGGCTATTTTCTAGCTTATTTTTAAGCTAGGAAATGGAACCTTATGGCTTAATAGTTTATACCACCAAAAAGCTTGGCCAATAAGGTATAATAAGCAACAAAGAAAAATGAGTTTGAAACACACATAAGCCGTTAAAAAACTTAATGAAAAAGCTATTTCACACATATTTGACACTTAGATTTTTTTTTGGAATCTTCACAAAACACCACTTTTGAGCTTAAAAATAAGCTAGCAAACAGATCCTTATGATCTTAAAACCTACAAACAGATTGAGATTGGACCTCAAAGAACTTGTAACAAGAATCAAAAGGTATTTTGAAATTAAGGATAAGCCACAATAAGCAATTGAAAAAGCAATTTCTTAAATTTTCAACACTTAAGTCAAATTTTAACAGATTTGACTAAAACCTATAACAACTAATGCACACTTAAACTATACTATGCTACTGCATTTATACACTAAAACAAACATGAAAATAACACTTAGAAGTTGACTTAACAAGTCCTAATCAAATAAGCAGTTTGAATAATCTTAAAAACCTCAGATTAAAAGCATACATACAAAAACCTTTGAAAATGAATTCTAACCTTGAAAAACCTTTGAAAATAGCTTAAACCACTTATGAAAGCTTATCAAAGTTGGCTTTGAAAACCAAAATGGCTCAAACAGCACTAACCTTAGTTAGTGCTGCTTGACCCAAACACCACCTTATGTTTTCAAAATACATTTTCAGCTTGGAAACTTGGTTTTTTAAAACTTTAGCCAAGGATTTTAAAAAACAGATGTTAAAAAGTCTATTAATACTTATAAGCAAATTTTCAACAAGTGTAAGCACTTAAATAAAGCTTAGACTAATATCAAACCGTTTTTTTAATTATTATCACAGTTTTAACTCAAAACTTGCACAAATGAATTTTAAACTATAAGCTAAGCAAAATAAGCACTAAACATCCATAATAAGCAGTAATAAGCAGATATAAGTAATAATAAGCAATACTACAGTAAATAAGCTAAAATTTTAAAAATAAGAGACTTACAAAGGCCCTTGCTCAAACAGGGCAAACCAAGCTTTTAAAAGCTCATCTATAAGCTCTAGCTTATCAAAGATAAGCTAGTGAGGTCTTAAAAGCCCTTCCATGATTAGCTTTTCTTCCAAAAGCAGCTGAGGTAATTTTGGGTGGAATTTTTAGTTGAATTATGCATAAAGACTTAACAACTTAATGTGCCTTGTAAAAACAGATTATAAGAGAGCTTATGCGAGCTTATAAAATATTTTTCCAACAATAATTTATCTTAACTTAAAAACAGAATTAAACATAAAAACTTTACTTTTCATTAAACGTAAATAAAATAGTACAAACTTTTGCAAATAAGTAAAATAAGCTAATATAAGCTGAAAACTAAGCTAAACTAGACTAAAAAAACTACTCTCCTCTAAACGGCTACAATGTGTCCTATTTATAGAAGAATTGCTAAGCTTTGGCCTCTTTGCAGTTTGCTTCTTGTGTGAGACATTGAGCATGTGTGCTTGTTGTGTGAGTGAAGTCAACAAGTCATCTTAGCCTTCCATTATGCTTTGTCCCTAAGTCAAATGATCACAGCCTTTGATTTTGCCCTATGTTCCTTTCACCAATCATGTTTCATGGGATTGCCAACATGGCATTGACCTTTTGTGAGTGAGGTTAAGGGGGTTTTTGTTTGGAGTCTTGGTTTGTCTTTTATGGGAAATAGACAACTATGGCAATTGCTGTTTATAAGGTAGGGTTTTGTTTGTATGTTGCAGGGGAGAGGAAAGTGATGGTGAATAGTGCCAACAGGGGATTTGGGCTTGGCGGGAAAATTGGGAAGATGTACAGTGTTTTGATATCACAGGGTAAAGGTTTGGGGTAATGGCAGGAATGGTCCCTCATGTTGATAAGTGTATTTGCAACCATCGTCCTTGTATGGTGAAAAGTTTAAGGGAATTGGCAGAAACAACCCCTTATGTTGTATGTTTTCATTGCATGGATAGTCCTTTGTGGGCTAACAGACTTAACGGCCATATGATTTGGGCTTAAAGTCTTCTTATAATACCTTAATGGGCTGACCCGACCCATTAGATGGGTACGGGTGGGCCCATTAAGTATTCTTCGATATTGGCCTCGGCTTTGACTTGTTGACTTTGTTAGGTTGACTTTTCTATTGACTTTTGACTTCTCACGCTTTTCCATTTCGTGCTCGGTTTTGCCCGTTTTGACTTGGTTTTTGTACTTTTCTTAGATATCCGTTACCTGCAAAATACAAATGCAAAACATACAAATACAATGTATTTTTGATATGTTTTTAGTCATTTAAGTCCGTTTTTAATGGTCAAAGGTATGTGTAATTAAACACATACCAAAATCCCCCATACTAAACTATTGCCGTATCCTCACGCAATGCTACAAGTAAACACTTAAGAAAACCAAAAATCTCAATCCCCTTTGACTAATTACCTCAAAAAGTAGCTAAGTGTTCATCAAGGGGAACTAAGGAATCAATAGCTTTGAAAAGCCCCGTTTTTACCATTTTTAAATATTTACACTTATTCCCACTCATATTTTTGTATTTTTCCTTTTTAAGCAACTAACTAACATATTTGACTTTCGTTGTTTTTATTACTTTAGGGTCATAGAACAAGACGTATTTCAATCTTAAAATGCCCCAAAAAGGATAAATTCATCGTTCCCGACTTTTCACTTATTCCAAACCAAGCTTAAAATAAAATC
>BQNB010170099.1:0-13710 GCA_026074375.1 Tanacetum coccineum | reverse complement strand
TTTCTTAAGGTTTCGTCCGTTTTTTACGTAGTCTGCCGTTTTTTTAAGTTTTCGTCTGTTTTCTTACGTTTTCGTCTGTTTTTTTTTACGTTTTCGTCCAATTTCTTACGTTTTCGTCCGATTTCTTACGTTTTCGTCAGTTTTTTACGTTTTCGTCCGATTTATTACGTTTTAGTCCGTTTTCTTACGTTTTCGTCCGATTTCTTACGTTTTCGTCCGGTTTTTTACGTTTTCGTCAGATTTCTTACGTTTTCATCTGTTTTTTTACGTTTTCGTTTGTTTTTTTACGTTTTCGTCAGATTTCTTACATTTTCGTCCGATTTCTTACATTTTCGTTCGTTTTTTTACGTTTTCGTCAGATTTCTTACGTTTTCGTCCGGTTTCTTACGTTTTCGTCCTTTTTTACGTTTTCCTCTGTTTTTTTACGTTTCCGTCCGGTTTTTTAAGTTTTCGTCAGATTTCTTACGTTTTCGTGCAATTTCTTACGTTTTCGTATGTTTTTTTACGTTTTCGTCCGATTTCTTACGTTTTCGTTCGATTTCTTACGTTTTTGTCCGATTTCTTAAGTTTTTGTCCGATTTCTTACGTTTTCGTCCGATTTTTTTTACGTTTTCGTCCGATTTCTTACGTTTTCGTCCGATTTCTTATGTTTTCGTCCGATTTCTTACATTTTGTCCGCTTTCTTACGCTTTCGTCCGATTTTTTTCGTTTTTGTTTTCTTCCGTTTTGGACGTTTCCTTTTGTTTTTTTGACCACTTTCTTCGTTTTCTTCCATTTTATACGTCTTTATTTGTTTTAAAAAACCAGATTTCATACGTTTTTGTCTGTTTTTTTACGATTTCCTCAGTTGTTTACGTTTCCGTCCGGTATTTTACGTTTCGTCAGATTTCTTACGTTTTTGTTTGATGTTTTACGTTTTTGTCCGATTTCTTACGTTTTCGTCCGATTTCTTAAGAAATTGAAATTGAACGGAAACGTAAAAAACACACGAAAACGTAAAAAAAAGACGAAAACGTAAGAAATTGAACGAAAACGTAAAAACAAAGGCGAAAACGTAAGTAATCGGACCCACACCCAAAACGTAAAAAAAAAAAAAAAAAAAAAAAAAAAAAAAAAAAAACGGGCAAAAACGTAAGAAATATGGACGGAAAACGGTAAAAAAAAGGGACGAAAACGTATAAAAAAATAACTTAAAAAAACGGTCAAATCGTAAGAAATCAGACGAAAACAAAGAAAAAAAAAAGGCGAAAACGTAAGAAATCGGTCGAAAACGTAAAAAAACAGACGATAACATAAAAAAAGATAAAACAGACGAAAACGTAAGAAATCGGACAAAAACGTAAAAAAACAGACGAAAACGTAAGTAATCGGACGAAAACGTAAAAAACAGACGAAAACGTAAGAAATTTGACGAAAACGTAAAAAAAGGAAAAAAAACCGACGAAAAAGCTGTTAAAAAGACGAACGAAAAACGTATAAATACGTTCAAAAATGTATGTAAACACAATAATTTTAATGGGCGACCTGACCCAAACCGTTTGGACCCTTGACATGTTAGACCCATTTTTAAAAACATGGTTTGTTTAACCCATGACCCATTTGACACATGACCCAAACCGACCCAATCTGACCCATTTTTCGCCTCTAGATAGGGTTAGAATATTGGTACTCACGTTTTGTTTGGTTTGAGTTATATTTACGTTTTATTTTGTTAGGAAAAAAAAGAAATGGAGAATAGTAAATTGTAGTTTTCTATTTTTCCATATAAATTTAGAAAATGAGAATTTTTTGTTTTTTGAAAAATATTGGAAAAACGAGCAACTAAACAAGTTTTTAGTTTTTCCATTCTCAAATGAGAATTTTCCTGAAAAAATGAGATATTTTTCCCCAACTAAACACACCCTAAACCACTCTATTACCTGTTTGACTTTTTACAAGTCAACATGTTTCATTCTTGCCTTTTTACTCCTTGTTGTAATAGTTAAAGGCTAAGTTTGCATCTTGGTGAATCAGTTTGTATGTTCTTGTTGTCTGTTTGTATCTTGGTGTAATCTTTATCAACGGAATGTCTCTTATGATTATCTATCTTTGTATGTTGTTGTTGTCTATTATGTTTCCATATTATCAGTCAAAATTAATACCAACAAGAAATAACTTACTTAAATTAAACTACAAGTAAAGACAAATTTGCATTAGATCACAGAAAGGCATGGTAGGGGGGGTAGGGGACAAAGCCATAGTGTTTGATTACCACCACTACAAAGGACAACATTTGAGTGGCATTTAGTTAAGTACTAAAGATAAGTTTTTTTAAACATCCTAATTGATAATCAAATATAAAACACTTCTCAAAGAGTACATTAAAGAAATGCTTTTATTTGGTTTGACCATTCTTGTTCTTCCCCTGTTTCTTGTGATAGATGGTTTCTAATGGAAGTTCTTCAATGGATAGATGGAGCTTTTCTTTTAGTATCCTTTCTTTTTGGCTTTGTGGTTTAGGACTAGTCTTCACTAGTTCTTGAAACTTGCTTCCCTTGATCTACCAATTGGACTAACTGATGCAATAGGCTGTGCACATGTTATCCCTACGTCTGCATTTACCATCTACATAGACATATATTGTCTTCAGATTCAAAACTAACCTAGTAGACACTATTTCTCCCATTTCACTCAAGTTTGCTACAACTGATGTTTCTTTATGTGTCCAGTGGAAGGGTGAAAATAGTTATGCTTCCTATCACATTATATCTTCCTTATTTGGCTCTTTGAGTCTTTCTTCATCCTCCCTTTCATACCTTGCCTCTTCTTCCAAAGTGTACCTCAAAGCTTCTTGATCAAAAATATCTTATTTAGCTTTTTGTCGAGCTTCTCTTTTTTCTTCTTCTTCTTTAAACAGAATCTCTTCCATATACTCATGTTTTCATGTTCTTTTTAATTTCATTCTAAGTCATTGCCTGAATTAGTTGAAGGACAAAACAGATTCACAAACTTATTTCTAGCGGATATAACTCTAACATATTAACAAAAGAATACAACCACGCATTTTCACATTTGGTTTTCATTGTTACGACCTTTCATCCCCTACTCTCTAGCCCTCCCCCTACCTCTTTGACTCTTTTACACTGATCTCTTACCGTACCCCTCCCTCTTTGAGCCCTCCCACCAGCTCTTTGACCCATACCATCACTGCCTTCAACCCATAGCTGCATTGCTTTCACCGCTACCACCACTCCATTCACCCCTACCACCTCTACCCCCTCCTTTGACCCTCTACCTCCACCTCGTGCAGATGCATAGGTTTCATAATAAGGAGGTTTTGGAACTGGTGCTTTATTGGCCTTAGGTGGTTTGGGCATTGGTTCTTTTTTACAACTTTTTTCGTTGTGACCTGTTTTGACAGTTAGTACAAGTCATCCTTCTTCCCACTCTGGATACTTGTGAATTGTTCTCAGATTGTGCTTTGACCCTATTGTTCTCAGAATAGGTGGTAAAAGGGGTGGATTGTTAGTTTTTTTCCACAATGTACTTCCAAACACTGGCTTGATGCTAAATTGGTAAGCCTCAAACCATTTATCTTGGTTATACTAATGATCTACTCTTTTACAGTGGTCTTATTTTAAATGATTGGTATGTTGAACTAAAAACTGCCACATCCTACACATACATGTTTTCAAGTGTATGTTAACTCCATAAGCTTCATGTCCCATTTCTGGACATTCTGGTTCTTGAAAATCACTAAGAACATGACAATACAATGCCTGTGAATATCAATACAGTTGTAAGTATATTATATACTTCTTAAATAATAATTACCATATAAGTAAACTCTTCGTCTAAGATTCTAATCTACAGTGGATCCTAGATTTTGAATCCAATAAATGGGGAATGCCTACTTATTCTCTAACAAACCTCATATAGTTGGTTTCTTTCAATCCCCTTCAAAATAAAAATGCCTCTGCTTAGCTCTCTTTGCACCATCCATACTACATTAATAAGATATATATCCTTAATATTAGATTTTCATCTTCAAATAAGGATGAAAGGGTCTGAAATTAGCTGTTTGGCATTATGGTATGCTATCCATTTGTAGGTCACTAAGGAACCTAGATTGTAATTCCTTGAGCACTTATGTTCTGGTTTTAGGGACTTAATTTGGAAAGATTCTCAATTGACATCCAAGAAGCATACAATCTAAAACCACAAACTTGTTTAACTCTATCACTTGCTATCTTAGATTTGGTCTACTTGGGTGACTTAGAACAACCCTCGCCAGATTTACCAGCTTTCATTGAAGACTTACAAGTAGTTTGTGGAGACTTACTTGCATCTTCACTAGTCTTTGCTCTACTTCTAGTAGTGACCTTGTTAACCTTAAAGCTTTTCTTTCTACCTTGCTTTTGTTCTTTATCATCAGACTTAGTACTAAATAACTCTTTTTCCCTTTTTTATAGTATTATACCTAGCACATCTACCTGTTAATCATCCTACCACAATTAAACTAACCTTGCTCTAATCCAATTCATCTTATACCATTACTAATTACCCATTGGCTACCCCATATTTGGCTAAAACAAAGGCTTTAGTGTTCAGGATATGCTAAATCTCATTCCTAATACAGGTTTCTGTTGCATTCCATGCCTGTGAGGGTTTGTTTATATAAGTCCCTTACCTTGCTAAACATTTATACTTTGGATCTATAATATATGGGTCTTCTGTAACTACTTCGAAATTGACATTGATATGTTCATATATGAAACCAGACTTGAACTGACCACTTTTTAAAGCACATTTATTAGAACTAGGGCTTTGCGTAGTCATGAGTCTTAATAACTACATTATCATTGTTTGGAATTAACTCATTAGGCTTTAGTACTACCAAGGCAAAGAGTTAGACTAGTAATGAAGTCAGAAATGGTCAGTATAACAGTTAGAAAGAATGTTAGTACTGCTAGGTATAAGTTAGTACTGCTAGTACTAACTTAACACTGCTGAAGGGATTTATACTGCTGATAAAGATTGAAGACTGCATGAAGATAAAGACGTGTGAAGAGATGTAAAGACGTGTTAAAAGATATGTATTAGTTATCTCTTGTGATTTTCTTATATATTTAGAAAGATATGCATATAAGCTATGTTATAGATGATTCCATAGTTATCTTGTAAAGGACTCCTTAGTGTATAAAAGGAGATCCTAGGTTATGGCATTAGAAAACACATCATATCAGTCTTTCATAGTATCAATAGCTTCAAGGTTGTAAACCCTAACACCGTCAAAGAGTGTTCGTATTAATATATTGGAGCTTATTGTTTTGGTTATATTTCTGTGTGTTAAACATTCATTACTATTATTTTTCTTAGTGGTATAAACTAGATTCCATATAGTTTATATCATACTCTCAAAAGTTCATCATAGTAAATTTGGATTTTTCAAGGATACTAAAACCTTACATCAAGCTAAGGAGTTTAAAGATCTATTCCATTGGGATCACAATTGTATAGAGACAGGTGGCTTCTTGTATTAGGATCTCAGGTTTTTTGATGAAAACCCTAAAACCTTAAATTTCAAGAAATCATTTTGTGATAAAAGTTTTCTGGGGTTTTGAAGATAAATTGCTATAACAATGTTTATAATCATCCTCTCTACCTATTATGGGTATGCAATATGATTATAAATCATTGTTATTATTTAAGGGTTTCTGTGCATCAAATTAGGTCTTCTTTTTTGGTAAACTGTCAAAATCGATGAAGGGTTTACATTCTTTTTGGTTTTCTTTTGCCGCTGCTATCATGGTGAGACTGATCGATTTTGATGTGTGGCATGGTTTACATTGTTTGAGGGGAAGCTCGTCACTGAAAAAGCAGCAGGTTGTTATACTTTGCTTGGGATAAACAACTGGTCATGAACGATACAAGTTTAGTGATAGAAAAAGTGTCGCTAAATGCTAAAAAGTGTCGTCTTTATACTTGTAAAAAAAGACGACTATGATTATTTGGTGTTCATGCTTTATGACTGCGAATTGTGCGAAGAATGATCATAACTACTTTTCGATCAAGAAGTATGTTTCTGTTGCCATGGTTCGTGTATTAATACTGCTTGAATATATGAGTTAGTACTGCTATCATTTGGTTAATAATACTGCTGTAACTACTGTTGACGTTAATTAGGTTTATGTTGCTCTAATAGAAACTTACTACTGCTCGTTTTGTTGTTACTACTGCCATTAGAGTTAGTGCTGCTCGAATATTTTTAATACTGCTCGGGCCATTTGGTTAATACTGCTACAATATTCATTAATACTGCTGCTCGAATAGTTTGTTTTATATGATAGAGTTAGCAGTTAATACTGTTAGTTGTATGTTAGTACTGCTGGCTATGAGTTTGGTACTGCCAGCTTGACAGATATTCGCGACGTAATGTAGGAGGATCTCGGACAACACACACAAAAGGTAGTTAATACTGCTAGGTTAGCAGTTACTACTGTTGGACTTTAACAAGGATTGTGCTGCTAGTTAATATTTAATAATTCCAATTAGAACGATGTTTTATACTGTTGGTTACTACTGTTGGACTTAAACCAAGGATTCAGATTTACTTAAATGTTTAAAAGGCTCATATTATTGGATTAATTGATTACAGAGATTATTGTTTGTCACTTATTTGACATTGAAGTGGAGTTTCATGTATGCGTGTTCTTATCACATCTCAAATGGCTTACTACATTTGGAGGTAACTTGTTTGTGTTTTCAATGTTGTGACGAAGACTTGTTAGAATATAGCAAAATGTGTATTGATTTTTCTTATGGCGCTCAATGCTCACATTTGATATCACTTTAAAGAGTTACGTTGTTGTGCTCAGTGTCTCATTGAAGATGAGGATTTTGTCAAAAGGTTGCGATCTACTTATATTTCACAGATTTATGTATATGATTGGTGTCTCCGTGGATTAGTACATTTTATTTAGTACAAGATATAAGACATAAGTTTGGGTTGTTGCTTTCTTACTTCAACTTCAAGTTCGTATACTTAGTTTTCTCATCAAATAATCATTACAAGAGCCTACTGAATTAAAAGATTCATAGAGCATGGTTAAAATATGGGTTTCTAGATAAAGCTTATTGTTAAAATGTTTAAACCATATAATGCATCATCGAGGTGAAGGTTTTTACTACTGGTAGTACATTTTTACTATGCTAGTGTGATTTCTATTACTCAGGTTTATTTTTCTTAATTGTGCTTTAATGGTGGAGTATTTTGAGGACGTTAGAAGGCTTGTGGATTAGAAGTGTTTGATATTGAGTTTGTAGTGGTCAAGATCAAAGTTGCTTTTTTATATTCATTTTGTCCCTATTGGAATTATGACAAAAAGGGGAAGAAGATTTTAACAGGTACAATTTGGCAACTTTTAGATCCTTGGCGGTGGCATGTACAAAGGAATTCTACTTAAGGGGAAAGTTTTGTTTCATTCAGGGAAGATGATTACATCTCATTCAGTGGGAAAGCTTTGGCTTTTTTTGATGAAGTTCGTACACCGTACTTGGTTTTGTCATCATCAAATAGGGGAAGATTGTTGCGGCGATTCTAGATTTGAAGAGGACAAAATAAATAAATGAATGAAACATAAGGACTATATCTAGCAGAATTTGGGGAATTCTTAAGATGGAGGAGAATTACGGAAAGATTTGGATCAAAGATATCAAATGATGAAGATCTCTTAAGAAGATAAAGATAACAAAAGATATTTCTTAATGTTTAAAATATTTACTTGTTTATATCTTTATGTTAACTTCCTTTGTAAGTCATGATCTCTTTATATAAAGAGATCATAGACACATAGTTTTAGTATCCAGAAAAGTGTGTGTACACAAAAAAAACGCTTGTGTTGTGTGCAAGAGTTAGAGATGTAGACGTCTATAGTGGTGATGTAGCCTCAAGGTAATCAAGGTTTTCCTTGATCCATGTTACTGTTAGAGATAGGTAACTGTATTATTCTGATCAAATAATATTGAGGCTTGGTGGAAACGTTTAATGATAAAACCTCGTTTGATAATATACTCTTCTTTATTATTCCCCTGCATATTTATATTATATGTAAAACATATCCTAGATGAGCCTAAAACGATATCCACAATCATCAACTTCTGTATGAAAATCTACAAAACTTAAGTCTTCTTCATCACTAGAACAATAGGCATCACTAGACTCATTACCCTCTCAACAGCATCGGTTTCTCCTTGGTACCTAATATCTAATTCATCATAAACATTATTCACTACATACAAATTAACTACCCATTTATTTTGATAACCAACATTTACAAAAGCATCAACATCATCATCATTCTTAATTTTTGTAATACCAATACTTAATGGAGTGCCTACTTTGCAATAATACAACTTAGCAACTGGGCACACACTAAGTGTCTAATTACTTAATGAAAATCAACAGTGATTGTACCTTCAAAATTGATATTAGTTATTTGATTTTATCTCATTGTTAATATTAAAAAGGGATTGACTGTAAAAACACCCTCATGGAAAAGATTAATTGTAATACAACGATTCTAATCAAGTTTTCGTTTACCGATTGATTTGAATTTTTGATTACCGAATTACGAATTAAGGTTATAACAAGGGGGGTTTTATGTGGGTTGGGTTATAAAAGGGGGTAGGTTGTTAATTAATAACTGGCAAAAAAAATAAAAAAATGGTGACGTGAAAGTTTAGCCGGTATTAGCCGGTAACCCTTGACAAATTTGGACGTTATTGGTGGTATTGGAATAGATTTGTAAGTTTCATGGGTGATAATGGTATTTTAGAAAGTTCGTTACCTAGCTATGGAAATTTTGGTAAGTTCATGGGCTATTTATGGACTTAACCCATAAAAATATTACATAATTTAAATAAACTAGCTAAAAGACTTGTTAAATTCACTGTTATTTTAAAGATAAGCCACAAAAAACAGATGATTACTTGTGTAGGTAAGTAGTCTTTAGAAGAAGGATAAGGCATTACTCTTTGTTTTAACTTTGAACATGAGAGGGTAAAGTTAGTTTTATGTGATTGAAAAAATATATATATCATATATTGTGGGGCCTTAACTTTATAAACAATAGAATTTTTTCACTCACATAAAACTAACTTTACCCTCTCATGTTCAAAGTGAACATGAGAGGATCTTTATCATTAGAAGAAACAAACACATGAATACGCACAATAGAAAATAAAGAGTTGATACGAATGAAACATATATGTAATAACAAATAGTACAATAACTAAAAATTCATAAAGTTGTATTAGCACATATTGTAGTTTTTTGTTTTGACAATCTTGTTTTTGTTGTGAGATTTCAAAACCATGTTGATTTACTCAAAATATATAAACTATTATAAGTGAAGAGACGTTTATTGATTAAAAAACCCAAATTAATTACCCATTTAAGGTGAATTATTATTGTATAACATATAGTGTTTACATTCTCTCGAGTAACTGAATCTGTATCAATATAAGAAATAAGTTTTGGTGTATTAGAACATCATGACGCATGATCACAACATATGTTAGCACAAATTTTGCAAACATAACATACAAACATCACACATTTAATTACATGAATACATGTATATCATAAGTTATGATGGAATAAGTTTCTAATATATCGGATTTGAGACCACAAAATGTTATTGTGTGTACTCAAGTGTTCTTTTCTTTAAAAGCTACTTACGTGCACAAGTTATAATATATTTTTTGTAGCCTCTTTTTAAAAACCCCATGAATTTCACGGGTATTTCAAAACATAAAGTCTAAACAATAACTATATAACTAATGTTGATATATTGCACAATAATCAATACGAAACAAGCGGGTATTCCAGGTATACAAATAACTTGTTTTCATATGAGAACATGCGGACAACCTAACCAATTATCATATTACCGTAAAAAATATGCAACTAAATAAAAACATGTATTTTTGTTGTTGTACTTTACTTGTGTTATGAAACCCTACATACTTGTATATGATTTTTTTTAACATTATTTGTATATGAAATAGAAATGCTTTTTTCACTCTGATCAAATTACTAAGAATACATGTTTTTTCTCACTCGGATTGAATTACTTAGAGTACTCAATACGACTTTATTTGGCCTGCAATGCTATCATGATCAATAATAAGACGCAAAATATTAAAATAAAAAGCTTAATAATTGAAATGAAAATACATAAAACATCTAACGTTAAAAATCAAAGAAATTAAATTAAATTTATCTATCTATTTATTCTTATAAAAGATACAGTCTCTTAATTTATTGGGGAGATATCCAAGTGAATAAGACTTGAATGCAATTGGCTAATTTTGTAATAAGAAGGTGTAGGGATTTTCGTTTATAGGGCCATGAATGGAGTAAGTATCTAATTGAATGCAGTTTCCAATATTAATACGAATTGTAAACACCCCAAAATTGGGTCGCAGCGGAATAAGGTGGTCGGTGCGCGTTGTTACTTCTTAGTCAAATAACAAAGTATATATTGTAACGACAAAAAGTCGTTTGAAACGATTCTTGGATTTTAATAAAGTAATGTTTACATAGCCGAAGCTCAACTTGTTCACTTGATCAAAATACAAAGATTTTCAGCCCATAACACATAACAAAATGAAATGCGACAAAATCTTTAATGAATGACATCCAAATCAAAAAACCACCAATGTATCCATCGCACCTCTTGTGCTTTATTGATTCCCCTGAATAAACATTGCTTTATAGTCAACTATAATGTTGGTGAATTCATAGGTTTGCTAAATCATAGTTGTAGGACCACAAGATTTCACAGTGTATGATAATGCAACAGATGCAGACATCATATAAATGTAATTACGTTGCTCTAAGCTCATGACACTGAAGCTTGACGTGTATGAATACCAAATTAATGGCCTACATTGCCCGTGGTGATGTTCTAACCCGCAACATCCTATATTCGACATGGTATACGTTCGTTTGTCCAGTGATAGCTAATCACCCGAACGGGGTTGTCAAACCCAATAGATCTATTTTATAGGGAATATCTCTTCCGGAATCTTTTTATCATTGATTTGATTCTTATATATTTTATATATATACTATCAACGAATCAGTAATCATAATGTGAAACTTAACCACTTGTATCCTCAATATTTTGTAACGTACAAAGAGTGGGGTTTTTGAAACATTTTGTAAAGCATGTAAAACGTGGGGCTGTGAACTCACCTTGAGTGAGTAATGCCAAGTATATCACAAATAACGCGCCACGCGAATTGATCAAATGCAACCTAATTAAATTTAAGGTCGTATAAGTACTAGTTACATTAAGTACTCCTACCATGCATAAGTCTATATAGCTAATCACCATCTAAATGTTTGAGTGAAAACATGTTTATAAAATTAAAACGTTTATAAACATACTTTTGGTAAAATCGTCATAACTTTCACGTTTCTAATCCGTTTCTTGCATTTCTTATGCCCATCTTTTCGTATTAAGACGAGTTATCATAATTTGACATTTTCCGTATTTTGACCCTCTGGTGAACAGTAACTTTTACTGTTCACATCAGACGTAAGTTTTATTTAAATCGTATTTGTTGTCGTAAAACCCGTAAATGTCGTATTTTATTCTTATAGCTCCGTTTTAACGATTCTTTCGAGCACGTTCTCGTAGTTAAAAGTTTTATATATTTATGAGGTTTACAAAAATATAACTTTCAATTTTTATAAAATGTTTTTATAAAAATTCTTTTACGACTCCAATTAATAGCGTATAACTTGTTTTTACTGTAACTTTTTCGTTATTAATCCGTTTAACAAGTTTCTTACCTTTTCGGAATCGTCGTGAGTCATACTATTTTATAAAAACATAAAATATATATGTAAAAATTCAGATCTTGGACAGAATGTTTGGTTGAGCTTGTTGAATATATTTTTAACATTTTCTTTATACTTTACCACTTTTGTATTTACCACAAGTATCATATACCATATATGTTATAAATCATACATATATTAAGTGTCCATTGTCCATAGTTGTCCTCTTGTCCAACTTCACAAGTCCATCATAATACTTTATAGTTTATAACTTTCATAAATAATCCCTTTTATTATAAGTTCATATATAGCCATTTTCCATATAAACCATAAGTGTACAAGTTTTCTTATCTTGATATAACCTCATTTTAATGATCATATAACATCAATATAAGTCCATAATTAACCTTAACATGTCATTTGTATTTCTTTCACTTGAAACATATTAAGAAACTATTAAAAACCCTAATTAACCCATAATCATTTTTACACCAAAATAACTTGATACAATATTTTCTCATCCTTTTTAGTGTGATATAAGTAATAACACCATATGTATGTAAGTTTACAAAATGACCATTACAAGTGCAAACTTCATTTCCATGAATAAAACTTAAATGGTGATTTAAGCTAAAATAGAATAAACATATGCATGAAAACTTATAAAATGAAGGCATAAAGGATTAAAGTGGACCTTATGATAAATGATGATGGTGATAAACAAGTGCTAAACCCTTGTTTAGCCACAAAATCCAAGCTTGCACTTAAGAAAACCCTTGTTTTCTTAATAAAACCCTATCCTTCATTTTCTTGATTATTACTTGTAAATGGTGACTCAATGGTTGGAAACACCTTAGTACATCTTAGGATGGATGTGTATAGAAGTGTATGGGTTGTAGAAAAATTGCTATGGATTTGGTTTGGTCTTGGTTTCTTGCCGTGAGATGTAGAGAGCAAGAGAGGGAATTTTGTGATTTTGCTACCAAGTGTTTATGCATGTATGTGTTATCCTTGCTAGTTACTTGTACATATAAGTCCTAGTGGTAAAAAAGATTGCAATAGTGAGTCAAAAACAAGATGAGGGTTTTAAGGGTTCATGTTTATGTGTTATGAGTCAAAGAAACAAGGTAAGGTGTAGGTTTAAATGCAAAGTGAAGTACTCTTGACCAAAGTGATGAATTTTCTCTTATTTCTTTGTATTATTTGCCAAGAATTCGGCATAATAGAGCCATACATGATATATTTGAGTAAATTTTATGTATTGGGTATAAAAGTGGGTATTTGTTGAAGCGTAGAAAAGTTTTAGTGGTTCCGGAAGTGCCTAAACGCAATTTATCGCGAAACGTATACACTTTACGTATCCGATAAAAATAAAATGAACAAAGTTAATAATTATTCTCAAAATAATTATATAACCCTTGCTTGATGTAAACATTTAATTGTTTGATGCCCGTTTACATTGAACGCTAATTTTTAGCTTACGCGATTTTACTTAATACATGAAATTAAAAGCAAACGCGTACAATACTAAAAATAAATATTAGGTTTATCGACGTCGTCAATGACTTGAAAACACGGGGTGTTATAGACTTCCCCCGTTAAATGAGCCTTGTCCTCAAGGCTTATAATGCGGCACTTGACGACGGTGCAGTCTTGGCGAAGAGGTGTGGGTATTTCTTCTTGAATTGGTCTTCACGTTCCCACGTGAACTCAGGTCCTCTCTTGAAGTTCCATCGAACCTTCACTAATGGGATCCGACTTCGCTTCAACCGTTTAACTTCACGACCCACTATTTCTAATGGTGTAACACCCCCAAAAATCAGGACAACGCAGCGGAATGGTAACATTGGGGTGCTACTTCAGGGCACAAAACACAA
>BQNB010170098.1:0-13710 GCA_026074375.1 Tanacetum coccineum | reverse complement strand
TTATTTTAAAGTTGATAAACCCATAAGGTGTTTGTGTTTCTGAGAAAAAGTCATAGCCTCATATGAGTAAAACCTTTTCGCTCCCTCAATTGACTCGCTGTTATTATTCACCGCAATTATTAAAAAAATTGTCATGAGACAGGACCATTATGTGTTTAGATTAACTAGAATATGTATTTTGATTATATTCTTGAGTTATGTATTTGACAATTTTAGTTATCAGAATTTGTCAAGTAATTAAGTACTTTAAAATTTTAACAACACCTTAGGAATATAATCGTAATTATAGGATACATCATACCAGAGTGATCCGAAATGAGCATACCTCTACTGTACAGAATATTTGGTACCTAAAATACCAAACCAGGACTGTTCATGGTGACTGTGTATGGACCTGTCACACCCCCAAAATATCAGAGTATAATGGCAACCGAGGAAGTGTGACTTCATGATTATCATACTTCTAAGCAATACAGAACGACCTCTATATGAGACGTTTTAAGAAAACGGATCACTTGAATTAGGAAATGATAAATTGTTTAACATTCAGCGGAAGCATAAAAATAGACAATACAACATTGTTTTAAATAGGACAAGTGATCTTCAGATAACGAGAAAATGACAGCAATGCATGAGACTTCATATAGCATCTTCATTCTTAATACATGAGAAAACATTGCTAAAGTGTCAACATAAAGTTGGTGAGTTCATAGGTTTGTTTAAGCAGAAAATGTAGTGTTTATGAATCACAAGATTTCACCCGCATATGACAATATAACAGATACAAAGTCATATAAATTGCATTACTATTGTCTAAGCTCATGACACCGAAGCGTTAACATATACCAACAATAAATGAATGCCCTTGCAGGTGTCTAACCCGGGACACCCGTAATCTGACTCAAATGAAACTGTGTTTGCTTGACTAATGTCAGTCCAAGACAAACAGGGATTGTCAATCCTGATAGATCTATCCATAACATTCGCGCTCACAAAGATTAAAGGTTCATGATGAATCGGCAAATAGACAACATTGGGGTTAAATCGGGACTTAGACTAATCAATATGTGTTAAATTGTACTTGTAATTCACATGTTTAGAATAAGCAATGTTCTAACCCAAAAGATGATTTTAAAACAAGTTTTTTTAGATGTAGGGGCTTGAAAAACTCACCTTGTCGGTTAATCAATGGAGTTTGGAAATGGATTAAGGCACGTCAATTAGTAGCTTGGTCAAACACCTAAGTAATTATGACAATTTCTGAGTTTACATACTAATACTTAATGTATGCAGTAACTTATGCAAATGGTCAAAAGGCATGGTCGTTTTGTAGTGACGTTTTATGTTTCTCATATCGTTGATTAGACCGTTGACTCTAGGGATGATACACGACTACGCGCTTATAAGTGTTTATCGTATAATTATCCATTTTATGTGTCGTAGTTCATGTGAAATCATCTAATTAACCTTTGTAAAAATAAATTTATTTACTTGCTTTTAACACCCCTACGTTTCAACGTTTATAATTTAAATCATATGACTTTTAAATCATATTTTAACTCAATTAAGTTTTGAAAATATTTATAGTGTTAACTAAAATTTGTGAGCCGGGATAAACTCGTTTACTTGTCTAAAAGTTCGGTTTCCTTCGTTAACAATTATAAAGCATCGTAAATTATCGTTTCTAACTTATATTCGCTAAAATAAATATACTTGTAAAACTAACTACACTTGTTATCAATTCGTCACCCATTTGGAGCTCGAACTCATAGCTACGCATATATATATATATAATACGAAACAAGTTTATTTTACTCTTTTAAAAGTTCGGTTTTATCGTAACAACTTCTAAGCCATTAAAAGTAATATACCATTTCTAGTGTCAATTATATAGTGGTGGAAATGCATTCTACTCTACACCGCCATAATGAATGTTTATATACTTCGTACAGGTTATACTTATCCATTTGCAAAAGGAGGACATGTTAAAGCATGACATACCTATCATACCCTACTAGCATGATTCATCAGGAAGAGCATGCATGCAATTTATGTCACCAGGCTTTCTTTCTTTCACATGTTGCTACTAATTATAGGTACTAAGTTTTGTTTATTTATGTAGCTATACATTAAGTGGTTGTTCGATTACCTAGCTTGCTTTCTCATGAACAAGTATTCACCCAAATAGTGAAATGGTTTGCCATTCGAAGTTAGTTACCAATTCGACAAGGTGTCTAGTCCTGCTAGGTTTCAACATGAAGGTGCGTCGGGGTCAAGTGCAGCCGCACCAAGGAGGGTGCGTTGGCTGCCCAACATGGTTCGTCCGGTTGGTTTCAAAGTGCCCAAAAGGGTGCGTTCGTCGCATGGCAGCAGCCTGCTAGTACGAGACCACTAGGGCCACGCCACTCATCTCCATGCAGCCGCAACAATGGCAGCATGCCCACTGTCGCACGCTTGCGCAAGCAACGGCAACAGTGGCAGCATCCGACTGTGCATGCTAGCATGCATGGCGACGTGGCTCGAATGTCCAACAGGTCGAGGTAGGTTGGCTAACCAACGAGCAGCCCCTTCTGCTCACATTGGTGCTGTCAATGACGAGGCACGACCACGACGAGGCAGCAGCACCTCGTCGCACATTACTTAGGTGGTCGAGTTATGGTTTGGTCATGGTCACAATATAAATATTCAACACGTAAGTCTTAGTCCTACTCGTCTCTAGTGCCAACGTTATATAATCACGAAGAAGTGTCAAGTTTCACATCGTTAAAGTTGTCGTGTAGTTTTTGTTTGATCTAGTTCATTTTAAGTCCATCGTTTATGTATCAAACTTCAATGTGTTACTATAAAGTGAATGTTATAACATGTATAATGCGAGGTTACAAGGATGACTTACGAAGGTCCAAGTTTTGCTAGGCAATGTGGAAAGATGACGGTGGTAAGGAAGCTCGAACCAACCCTTGGTTAATACTACCCTTTAAACCCGACGTTCACTAGCTCAAAACACTATTCGAATCGTACTTATCTTGCTTGATTTTGTGTGTGAGAGTGATGTTAGAAGTGAAAGAAATGGGTTTCCATTTATACTACAAACTTGCATCTACTGAAACTCTTCCCGTGAATGTATATTATTCACTCACTATTGAGCATAGTTGTATCATTATAACACTATTAGGGAATATGCACTATTGGTGTGTTGAATGAAATATTGGCATGTGAAGTCTTGTAAGAAAGAATGGGTAGGGTTTTGGTGTGAGAGAATAATAATGATGATGTTTCATTATTATTATTATTATTTATTTTTTTGACACAAAAGCAATAATGGTGATATTCGCGTGCTATTTAGACTTTCTATAACATGAAGTTGTGCATGTCGTTCATAGAATAACTTTCTTTTGAGGTTAACGGTAAATTTTGCAAATTTTGCGGTACCAAATTTTACTTAAGGAAAAAGAGAAATTTAGATTTTTTTACGGGGTGTCACAGTTTTCGACCCCGGGAATCATGAGATAATTTTTTCTCCAACATATGGAAGTTTACCCTTTGAGGATCACCATTATTTTTCCTTCACATATGTTATCCGAACTTTTCTTCCTTATTTCACTTATCCGGTGATTTCTCCTTTTCCTCTCTCCTCCGGGAGTGAGGATACCATTTTTGACCCCGGCATCTCCGCTTTTCATTTTTCTTATCTAAAGCCGGTGGCATATAAATGTCCAATAGAAGTTTGCTCTTCCACTTGTTTCGTCCCTATTATCACGATGATATGGGGAGAGTCAAGCTAGAGACTCGCACAAAAACAAGCGCTTCGTGGGTGGCAACCCATGCTTATCCTTAGTAATAGTATTAGTATAATATTTATGAATAAGTGTGATGTGAGGAGGCTCGCCTCTTCCTTTCCTGTGTTTCATGTTTTGTGGTTTATGATGTTTGTCCAGGATTGCCCGAATTTTGAAGACTCTCGTGCTCGATGTTTTGTCCATCGTTCAATCGCTCTTCAATCCTTTGCATGCTTATATTGGGAATCCAATATCCTAAATCTTATCGACTAACATTTATCTATTAGCATACTTAATAAACGGCTTTAGATTTGCGTAGAGCACCCTTTATATCAAGATTATGCATTGAAATTAGTATGGGGGTATCAGTCTCACATTGAGGACAATGTGTAGTTTTAGTAGGGGGGGGGGGAATCTATTGATTTGATTATACCTACGATCGTTGTTCTTACGTAACCCGTTTTTTCACCAAAAATATGTGATTTATGAGAAAATAGCAAAATTTAAAAAATTTTGTGCATAAAGAAAAGTGATAAATATTGGAATAAAGTGATGAAATAAGTGTTGTGAAACAAATAAAGGTGAGAACAAGAAATAAATTTTGATCCAACCGGTTTTATACCTTAGCTTTTTCCTTAACATATTTAAATCGAGTTTGTTGCTATTCTTATGTAGGCTTATCCATTATGCCGAGCTTGATTTATTAGAATTAAGATTGTTTCCAGTCTATGTGACTTGTTAAAGTGCCGATCATAATTCGCTAGGCTAAGCATTCACGAGTCTCTTTCTTAGAGATTTTAAATTGCGAAGAACAAGAAATGATAGAGTCGAGTATAAGCCATGATATTAAGCGTGGAATAGTTGGTTTTCTTTAGAGCTCATAAGTATTAATTGTGGCTTTTTCTCCCATTAGCTAGTTTCACTTGTATATTAATAATGTTTAATAAATAAGGTTGTCCAGTTCAACTTAATCTTTAGTGAATTCCCACTAGCTTGAGAGACGATGTCAATAAAATAGGTACACATCGGGATTCAGAATTTGGCATACTATATATATCATATGAATAATTGCTTTACTTAATCCTTAAAGAGCCTTCGGGTATATGGTGTAAGTAGAGTTAATCATGAGATTACTTATGCCTTAAAGAGCCTAAGGGTATATGGCGTAAGTGATTAAATTGTTCATACCTTAAAGAGCCTTAGGGTATATGGTGTGAATGATTAAATCATGTTTAATAAATGATTTGTTTTGTACACTTAAGAGTCTTAGGTATATGGGTGCAAATTAAATCTCACTTGATTTATGTCTTAAAAAGCCTTAGGGTATATGACGTAAATCAAGTTAAATAAATAAGTAGCCCAATAAAAGCCAAATTTTGGTCACCTCGATGTGGACCTCATCGGTTTTCAAGGTTAGGAGTTGAAGCTAATTTTTATCTTTACCTGGCCCGCTATATTTTCGGATTTATTAATATCGAAATAAGTCTTAAAAGAGCCTTTGGGTATAAGGGACAAAAATAAATCTAGAGATACTAAATTGGGAATAAGGGTATGAAAAGATTTACACAATTAGTATTTAAGAGTAAGTGTTAGTATCATGACTTGTATTTGACAATGATCTTGTTTTTAAGCTTTAGTATGGAAAAGTGATAGTTACTGGGGACGTGAATTTTTTTTTGCTTGTTCCTATCCTAAGTATTCGAAAGATATGAGAGCACAATGTTAGAAGTCTGAAGTATGGAAAGTTATATGAAAAAAACATAAAAATGGAAAAACGGGGCTTTTTAAAGCTAATGTTTCTTTTATCTCTTAAGATGAATACTTAGCTACTTTTCGAGGTAATTAATCAAGGGGGATTAAGATTCTTAGTTTTCTAAAGTGTTATTTATAATATTCCACATTCTGTTAGGGACCAAATCTTCAATCCATTTGATGTTCCCATAATCTGTAGCCTTGGTCTTCGTCACTGAAGTTATATATGTTCGGCTTAAGACATCACCACTTAGATACGCAAGGTCGTTATTGATGAAGTGATCAAAAGGAATGACTTGACAACCTTGAGAGTTAGGTATCAATGGTAATGGCTTGTGCATATCATGTAGATATTGCTGACCTTCAGGGTTGTTCCAGTCTAATTGATCAGTGGTTGCCTTGTAGACTTCTTCAAAGAAATATTCTAGCTCTACTAGACTCTTGCATGATCCTTTCATCAGTTCGAATGTTGGACCGGCTAATAATTCTGGAGTCAGAGTATCAACTTTAAGCCTATTCATTACGAATGCTGAGAAGTCTAGAGGAGTGTCCATCAGCTCATTAAATGACTCACGGGTATCTTCTTTCTGAGCCAAAGTGCTTAGCCAAGGTTGAACAGGTCCATGAGCAGCAGGCAAAGTCTTGTTCCAATCATGATCGGGAGTAGGAGGTTTTGCCGGTTTTTGAAACCAATCAGGATGCTGAGAGGTCTCTTCATCAGGTTTATCTTCAGTATCTCCTGTTACAAACTCCTGATGTGCGGGTTCTTCCAAATCTTTGGCAGTGTGCATTGGTTCTTCTGCTTGAGCAGACTCGCCAGCAGACTTGTGATGAGATTTGGACCCTTCAGTTGACTTGCCAGTTGTCTTGGAGGTCTTTTCCTTTGGTGCACTGGTTGACTCTGGTTCTTTTCTAGCTCTTCTTCTCTTGGACCCCCGGTTTGATCCAGCAGAGGGTTCTTCATCTTTATCCTCATCATCTCGACGTCTTTTAAACGAGACAGTATCTCCATACGTGTCAAGTATGAGTTTGTCACTTTCGTAGGCGTCAACCAATGCTTTGTAGAGATTCTTCTGTTCATCAGATATGTGGATTGACTTATTACTTTTCCATCTTATCTATGAGAATCTTCTTTAGCTCAAGTTCAGAAAGGTTGGTGGCTACAGCATGGGATGTCTTAGATTCATTGGATGAACGAGTCAGAACCTCTGCTTCGAGTTGCTCATTTATAATCTTCTCAATTTTCGGCAAAATCTTAGAGACTTGTGCTTTAACTTGTTCTTTAACTTCATCCTTGATTATTTTTTTAATGTCGTCATTAATTTTATTGATGAAGTCTGCATTTTCAGCTTGAGCTTCATCTTTGAGTCTATCAGACTATAACTGAATAGCTGTTTTGACGGCTTCATGCATCTTGTTGGCAAGGTACGCATCAACAATGCTTGGAATTGAAGAAACTGCTGCAGTAAATTGGTTCCATTGCTTGAATTCCAAGAAGTCAGTTTCCAAAGTTTTTAGTCTATGGTCAAACCCGAATAAGGAACCAAAGTTAGGAAGATCTTGTAGGGAGGAACTTGGAACATTTGTTGGTGTGGGAATTGGTGTTTGTTGCAGATGTGTAATGAGAGGAATGGTTGGTGGAGGAAGTGTTGTTGCAGAAAAAAAGAGGTGGCTCAGAAATAGTAGTAACCAGAACATCTACCAGAGAAGTTGACTTAGTGTTAAGATTAAATATATAGTCAATACCTGGATCTGGACGGGGGTTGAACATGTTAGAAACGAAGCCAGATGACATAGAAGAACTTTGTTGTTGACCTTCAGGATTGACCGGGGTTATTATCACATGAGTGTTGTCACACCCCGAGAATTTCCGGTCAATATTTTAAACTTTTTTGACAATTATTTTTGACTATTATACGTTACGTTTGAATCTGGCGGTTTACCGGGAAGTAAACCTGCATAAATCTAAATAATGTCATCGGACACGTTCCGGCATCGGTTATTCATTAGTTTAGATATTATATGAGTTATTTTATCTTTTCTAAGTATTTTGTAGTTTACGATCACTCTCGATATTTATTTTTACGCTTTAACGTTTAAATTGCGTTTTTCTCGTTTTTGACCTAACAGAACCTCGGAAACTTGAAATCTTTTCGTGTAAACTTTAGTTATCATCCATCTCATATTCTTAAGTCAAAAAATTTCGTTCACCCTTCCATCTTGATATATATTGGACACCTAAACCAAACCAAATGCAAACATAAGCCATGAAATTAATTAAATGGCATCTTTTCTTGAACTTCCCATGCATATGTATGAAAGTGACACATGAGGGAGTTCATTTCATGCACACTTACCATGCTAACCTCTCCATGTGACCTCTTATACTTATGTAAGAGTTTGACTTGCACATTTGACCAACTTATGCATACAATTCAAATCAAGACTTCAAAATTTGCAAGCCATGGTCCTTGTGGCCTTATTCTAGCCGAACCACACACACACACACACCTTTGATGTGTGTTGGTCACATGTACAATAGTATACACTCCCTAAACCCTAATGTCTTCCTATAAATACTAGCACATATCATAACTTAGGGTTTCACTTCATTTCATAGCCTCATCAAAATTTCACATCTCTCTTTCCCTTCTCTTCTAACTCACGACTCACACACACCCTTTTAGGGTTTTCATATCTTTGATTTTTATCAAGATCCACTCATTCCAAGTTTATTTCTAAGAACATCTAAGGTGTTTTGAAGCATTGGTTCTTTGATTTAAGGGTTTTATTCAAGATCTACAAATTTGGGTATGGTTATTATTTAGGGTTTTTCTGGATCTATTATTTTAGGATATAGATCTTGTGATTTCACTTCTTGTTTTTCATTCTTGTAAGTATCTTGAATCTTTCTTTGTGGTTTTTCTTACATTCTTCTTATATGTTCAAAGATCCATACATCCATATGTTGTGTTTTAATTTTTGAAAGATTTTAAAGACAAGATTTCATAAATAATGATACTACTTTATTTTACTAGTTAAATATTATGTTCTTGGTGAGATGAGAGTTGATGAGTGTTGAAATAATAGAAATGAAGGGATTAGGTTAGATTTAGGTATGGTTTTGTTGTGGATTAGTTGTGAATGGAGATTAGGCTAGATTAGGCACTATTGTGAAGTTTGGGTGGATTTTGGTTGCGTTTTTGACAAAAAGTGCTTGTTGTCCCGAATTTGTTTTGAGGTTTTGGTCGACCTAAAAATGTTTTCATTAGGCGTAAAAGTAGTTTTTGGAGAGCTCGTTTCGAATAGATAGTTTTTCATATATCGCACATTAAAATTGGATTTAAAACGACCAAGTTATAGCCAAATGAAACTTGAAACATTTTTCGGCAAAACCAAATGAATAGTTGCTGATGTGAATAGTAAAACGGGTTTTCGAACACTTTCGGACATTTTTGTACTTTTTAAACATTAGCTAAACATATAGTAACACTTATATATTGATTAGTATCATTTAAAGACGTTGTTAACATATTTTGGGAAAAATGATAAAGTTACTAAAAATAGTAAGTTTGGTAAAAATTTAGCGAAACGGACATAGAAGTTAAGCGATTAAGGCTAGTTAGTGCGTTTTGAATTTTGAAAACTTAACAAATGTAGGGGACGGTATTAATGTTCCAAAACTAAAAACTTTCCTAAAATATAATCTTTTTAAAAATAGTAATTTTTGGTTAAACGCCGAAACTTAAAGAAAAACTATATGATTCCATTTCATCATGTTTTGTTAAACAAACTAAAGCAAACACACATGGATGTATTTTGGTGATGAACATATTGTGCAATTTTTGGCATACTTTCCTTGTTTTTAAGACGCGTTATTATTCTAGGTCGCGGCTAGATTTCTATATCACCTTTTACTTGCGTAAATATCATTTTCTCATTTTGCTAAGGTGAGTTCATAGCCCCACGTCTTACTACTATAACTTTACCATTTTGGGGTGAGAAACATTGCTTGTTTTTAATATGGACAAATTACTTTAGTTTCTTTTCTTGGTTATCGTGTTGCCTAAGTAGGGAATAGGTCCACCTAAGGGCACGGAATTATCAGACGTCAATTGTCTAACGACAGTTACTGTTAATTGAGCGCGATTGGTTGTAATAGATCTATTGGGAGTATTTATCCCTATCTGGGTAAGTAGCGCTTACTAGATTCGGAGGTCCCGAACAAACGGATATATACCATGTCAGAATGTCAATATGTGATCTTGGTCAGATACCTCTAGGGCGTGGAATACTATTTGGCATCTAAAATGCTTCCTTTTAAATTTGAGCATCGGTGTCATGAGCTTTAGTGCAACAATAATTAACTTTCTTTTATGTGAAGTTGTATCTGTTATAACTGTCACGTGCGTACTGTGAACTTGTGGTCCACTTTTAATACTAAATTCAAACCTATGAATTCACTCAACTTTATGTTGACCGTTTTAGCATGTTTTTCTCAGGTGCTTAGCTGTGGATGTCTTTGCTTGCTATTTGGTGTCGCTATGCATTGGACCGATTTTTAAGAAACGCTATTATCTACTGTTTAAACATCGTTGTAAATTTTTAAAACTTTTATTCGCTTCCGTATATTATCTTTAAACTTATGTCAAACATTAACTATTTTAATTAATGCAACAATGTTGGAATTTTCAAACTTACCCTTAGAGGTCGTTCTTTGTATCTTGTGTGATGTATATTATGACGTTACGCCCCCGGACACGTGTTTCCGTCTAGGCCCCGTTTGGGGGTGTGACAAGTGTCTTCTATTTCTTGAGTGGGTTGAATGATAGTGCGTGGAGCATCTATCATTTTAGTATCTCTTCCCTCCAGATTGACGTTCACGTCCCTGTATAATTCATTCGCTTCGTCCTCTTCATTTGTCGCTTCTTCATCTAGTTCTTCTCCCTCAACATTCGCACCATGAGTGACTTCATCACTTTATTCTTCATCAGTGGATTCATAATGAGAAGGTGTTTGAACCCTCAGATCTGAACCCTCTTCTTCATTATCTTCTTCATCATGAGTAGAAAACTTAGGATGAACAAAGTCATCACCATTGTTATCTGAATCAGTCTACTCATTATCAGCATCTAGACCTTCTTGATCTTGTCCATCATTGTCATCATTTTCATTATCTGTATTGTCATCATTTTGATCATCATCATCGTTGTTATCATCATCTTGATTATCAGCATCGTCATCATCATCATTACTCATTGCTACTTCATCATTATCTTCCTCTTCACTAGACTTCCAAGATATTTGCTCATCATCAGATGCATATGTTGGTACATCAAGAACCCCTGGTATATCACCAGTTCCTTCATCTGTACCTAAACCGCTGGCGTGAGAGCTGTGAATTTGTATCAGGCTTCTCTTTGTGGCTAGCTCTATTTGTTCAGCTTCTGTTAAAGCAACCTCAGATAGCACTGTTAGACCTTTAGCTTTAGACGTCTTTGTAGGTTGCTTCTTCTTGGCAGGTTTAGCCGCCTTTGCTGAAGTCTTGAGTCTTTTGCCTTTAGCAGTTGGAGGAGTCTTTGTCTTGTCAGATCCAGCTTGCTTCTTCTTGACACTTGCTTTTGTTTTAGGAGGTTCAGCTCCTAAAGCAATGTCATAGTACTCTTTGTAGGATTCCCCAAAAATATATGTAAACAAGTAAAACGTGGGGCTATAAACTCATATTGATGTTGAAGAACGATTGGCGAAAATGTACACATTGAGTACAAGACGAAACGGAAACCGGAACGACTCGACCAAGAAGTTGCGGTTTAACTTAACTGCTAAGTCCCTACTAGCCTAGGATAATAATTTGGGGGTTCTCGATGGAAGTCACCTCAACGCGTCACGTTGATGATGGATTTAGGTTCCAAGTTGTAATGGTTTGGTGGTTGGTTAAATAAAATAAATCAAAAGTAAACACCAAGGGTGTAATATATTCCGTATATATTACATATCAAAAATGAACAAGTTTTATAATTTAATATTATTCGTACCGTGAATTATATAACAAAGGAAACCAATTAAATAATATTCGAGGTTATACTACTTTATAAGTATTATATAAGAAACGTGAGAAATTAATTGAAACAAAAACATTTTTACACGTTTTCAGAAATCACTAATTAAATTAATAAAATGTCCCTGCATAAAAGTAAACGTACGTTTTAAAGTTTTATAATATATAAACGATGTTTCAAGCTTTTACAATCGTATGGGTATTATCTTCCCCCCCCCCCAGTCGCAGAATTATAAAATAATATTTTAATAATTATGTTTCGTTACGACTTATTAACTAACTAGTTGCGATTGTTGTAAAAGTATAACTTTCGTCTATGTATCGGTTTATTGTATAATTATAAATTAAACAATCTTAAAGCTATATAACTTGAATCCTTTTTCAATCAATCCGTTTTGTAATTACTCGCGCGTTTTAAATATATATATATATATATATATATATATATATATATATATAAATATAGTATATAAATAAATTCAAACCAAATAATAAATATACATTTATTTTAACCAATTTAAACACCACCATTATAATCCGTGTTTTAGAACATTAAATATATAACGATATAATATTATCGATTGTATTAACCCAAACACGATCCTTAGTTTTCTTTCTGCTCACACCAACAACATAATCCTTACGCGTGTCCTGCTGTCCCAACACACCCTTAGTTTAATTTATGTTATACCCAAACACAACCCTAATCTCAATCTGTCATAACCAAACGCACCCCTTTGAGCAATTCTGCTCACAACCAAACACCCCCTTTTTACAGTTTTCCTATTAAGACCAAACGCCCCTTTTTGAGCAGTTTTGTTACCGCAAAAACGCACCCTTTATATTTTCTTGCTAACCCAAATACCACTTGTGGGCGTTAACAGCCACACCAAACGCACCCTCTCACATTGTGCTTTTTCTTACAAAAACAAGCACCCCTAGTCTGCTGTTCCACTAATAAGCCAAACGCACCCTTGTGCGTAGAAAACAAACGCACCTCCTTGGTGCTCCGCCAAACCCAACGCACCCCTGGGCAGATTTAACAACCAAACGCACCCTCGTCCCAAAACCCAACGAATAAACACCCTTTGTGGTGCTTTAACATAATCAAACGCACCTCTTGGTGCTTAGAAAATAAACCAAAACGCACCCTACGTAGTGGTATAGCCACAAAACAAACCCGACGCACCCTCTTGTGGATGTAAACACACATAAACGAACATACCCTTTTGGAGTTGGCCTTACAACCGAACGCACCTATGACGTTTATAATAAAACCGAACGGACCCTTGTCGTGGTGTTGTTTAAACTATACGCGCCCTGTTTGGTGTCAACAGCAAACCATCGCACCCCTTGGTGCCGTGAGACAGTCACCGAACCAACCCACCTTCGTGGTGGTTCTCGCACAGAAACAAACGCACCCGACGGCTGGTGCAAACTACAAAACCAACGCACCCTTGCGTCGAGAACCGCGCGCGCACCCTTAGTGGTGGTTCATTAGACCACCGAAACAAACACCCTCTTTCGGGCTGAGCCGCGGCGGCTGTGACGCGGTGGAGATAAAAATGATGATGGTGGTGGTGGCGTGATATTTATGACAGTGGGGTGGCGTGGGAGTGGTGGGCTCGCAGTGGTGATGGCGTGACAGTGGTGGGGTGGTGGCAGCGCGTTGTATAGCGGATCGGATAGATCGGGTGATGAGAAACCATTTTGGTTTCGGCCAGAAATTCGCCGAAAAAGTTTTTCGGCGGCGGTTGGTTAATGGCCGGCGGTGGTGACGGTGGCCGGAGCGGCGGGGTGGCTGCCAGAAAAATGAGAGAGAGAGAGAGAGATGATTTATGTGTGTTTTTATAAGAGTGAAATGAAAAAAATGTAAAGTTTTTATATATATATATATAAACTTATAAAGTAAAGTGGCAAGTTACAAATAGATGGGGGTTAGTTTTGTAATATTTTCACAAGGGCCAAATATCTAACTTTTTGTAAATATTGGTTCGGGACTCGTTTGAACTACTTAACGGATGATTCAACGCACGAAACTTGCGTCATTGTTTTCCAAATTATTTCTCCTATAAAAACGAGTATTTACTTGATAGTATTTCATAAATATTTTTATAAATTTAT
>BQNB010170093.1:0-13710 GCA_026074375.1 Tanacetum coccineum | reverse complement strand
GGGAAACCGACTCCTTTTTCAGACTCTCTTGAGAGGAAAAGTTTTTCAAAGAAAAGTCGGTTCAAAAAACTAATGTGTCAGAGGGTTTGTCAAAACCAATCACTACACATTATTTGCCTAAGGAAAGAGAATCTCCTGTTGTAAAACCTCATCATGTGACTGCATCTAGCGAATCTAGGAATAGCTCAAAGAACATGCCAAGATTTAGTTCAAATGACATGGCTCATAATCACTATCTAGATGAAGCTAGGAAAAAACACAAGAAAAAGGTACGAATTCAGAAACTAGTGTGATGCCTTCTACTAAATCACAATGCACAGATAATGGTAGCATACCAAAACCTAGGATTAATAACCAAAAGTCTAGAAATTGGCATGCATCTAAGACTAGTTGCGTAACGACAAAGCCTGTGCCCATAGCAGAACACTCTCAGAATTCAAGATCTTTCTCAGACTTCAAACACTTTGTTTGTTCGACATGTCAGAAATGTGTCTTTAATGCAAATGATGATAAGTGTGTAACAAAATTCCTAAATGAGGTTAACTTGCGTGCTAAGGTTCCATCCCATAAGACAACAAACAGAAACAAACCCGTAGAGCAAATAGGTGTTGCAAAGAAACCAGAAAGACAGATCCTAAAAAGACACAAAATAAGTCTATATGACACAAAATGACAAAAGTCTTTAAACAAGAAATGTCTTTTCTCTGGATTGAAGTTACTTTTCTTTGAATTTAGCAAATTTTAAATGGGTCAAAGTCTTTTTTCTATGTTAAAAAAAGTCTGTTTTTCGTCTTTTTTTTCTTGTTACATGGTGGTATTGTTGTGGTTATGTATGTTTTATTTTCAGCCTTTTAATATTTGAAATGTGGTTTCATATTCAAAAATTTTAAGCTGGTTTAAACTCTAAACAATTATAATATAATACAAAACTCTTTAACTATTTCAACTTTTATATAAGTTATCTGAATTGACATAATTTTATATAAGTTTGTGAGATTTCTCGCTAGAAATTTACTAATGTTGTAAAAGTGACATAAGTTGTTCATTTACGTTATAACTCTCTTTCTTGACTACAAATTCAATGCCACTTGAAGGGTTATTCTTCTTTGTTGTAATCACAAAATAGGCATTATAAACAACATGATTTTGCATGTTAAATTTGTTACTTGTGTTATAATGCAATCGCGACGACATGATTAAACCTGACCCATTAACCCGTTGACTTGTTGACCGGTATATCTTATCACCTCGACAAAGTAAAGGAACCACCTTAGGTTTTCTCATGGGTCTGCCACTGTTTTAAGCAAGTACAAGAACAAACACATGTAATATAACAGCTTATACATCATTGGCTTTGAAAAAAAATGAACTAATGAATATTATTTTTATAGTTCATTATTCATAAGAAAATGTATGAATAATGGGTATGTGGTTTCAGGGGTCATTAAACCAAGATTATCATGACTAAAATATTTCATCTCTCTTCTCCATTCAAGCACGTAACACATACGCTTCATAACACCTTCAAACCTTTAAACTACCAGCCACGTCACCTCTTTCAGATTATCATGACCGCCATCTCCATCAAAACATCAAGTTGCTAGACCCACGTCATCGTCTTCACAGTCGTTACCAGATCTAGATTTGATTTAATGAATATCGCAAGCAACCCTTTCAAGAGCCGACGATTATCCAACTACAATAGTGTCGCTAACCATAACCTTAGTACCGATTATCCAATTTTATTTCTTTTTCTCTTTTTTCTTCACAAATCATCTTCTTCCTTTTTAATTTTATACCACCATTTGTTTAAAAAGGGCTTAAATATGATGGTGGTCGGTGTGAAGGTCTACAGGACTATTTTTGGCGTTGGTGTTCATCGATGGTTTTGGTGGTGATGGTCATTTTGTATATTGATGGTTTTGTTAGTGTTTTTGAAATCAACTATTAATCAAAGCTGGAAGGACTCGATTATTGTATTACAAATTCAGTGGCGGACCAAGCCAGAAAATTAAGGTGGTTCCTTGAATAAGTCGAGCCTAGAACATCAACTTACCTACTTAACATGTTGGGTCAAATTGAGACGGGTCAAACTTAACACAATTGAATTGAAACATCTATTATACTAAAAGATTGAGCCCTCAAATTTAATGTGCAGTAGTCATGATTAGGGGGTTCAAGACTCACAACTAAGAGTATACAAGTCTAATGCATGTAGAGAACCAAAATCAATATAAAGCTCTCTTATTATCTTTAAATCTATGAATATAAAAGGTTTTGCAGTTACAACTCCACAACCCCACATCATACAAACCTACCATCTGTAACCCTTTATCAAAGGTGATGAAGATCAAGTATCTCTGCAGTTTTAGCCCTTAATTTATTGGGGATCTTTAATCACTTGTTGTTAGTGTTTCTAAATCAACATGGAGTTACAATGATACAATTATAACCAAAAACAATACAAACAAATCCCAAATCTTACATTCATTTAAATATTTTTTGTCAAACCCGCTTTAACAAACTTTCTATGAGATAATCAGGTATGTCATTGAAACCAGCGGCCTGAAAATGTTCACAAATCATCAGGTAGGTTTTTTGTTATCTAATAATGTTATACCTAATTTCTTTTTAATGATTTTGACTTTTGATTATGGCATGAAATAATTTGGGAGTTAATTGAGTAATTTGATGGTGAATCAAAAGATGAACATATTATGTGACCTTTAATCTCTTTTTGATTTTTAAATTAGGGTTCATGTCAGAATTGGGGGGTTTGGTTAATTTCATTTTTCTGATAATCTTTTGCAGGTTACTTTACTGATGTTACTTGCAGGTAAGTGTTTTTTCAGGTTACTTTGCTAAATTTTTGCTGAAAGTTCATACTAAGCGATATTGTATCCCTTACATCCATACATGGTTTGATTTCAAACTATAAATTCTTTTTTTGGCCCATTAATTTAAATCACATGTTGTTGATTTTTATTCTCAAGTGATGTTTGTAACATGTTATTCAGGTACCCAATATGACAGACGAGATGTTCATTAAGCGTTGTCCTGTTTGCTGTGACAATTGCAACTGTAAACCATGCTTACGTGATCTACATCCTAAGGTTAGTTGTAACTCATCTATTGATTTGCTACTTCTGCTCTTTTTATTATTCTTAAACGCTGATTACTTTTATAGTTGAAGATGAAATTTCAATTTGAACCAAATGGTTATCAGAAGGCCTATGGATACATCTACACGAAATGTCAATCTTTCTGTCTATCAACATGGTATTGTAGTTCCTTACAATTCATAAAATAGATACTTTAATTTTGGTAAGATTAATATATAATATCACCGTAATATACCATGTCATGACATGTTCTAAAACTGGCTTTTGTTGTATAAAGTTAAGTCTAAAATGTACCTTTTCTTAATATAAGATAAGGATAAATAAACATGTGTTTAGATGCTGACGAATTGATGGGTACTAGGTATAAGTCAAACTAAAATTATTCTTGAAACTGTATATAAGTTGATTAGTTTTTTGTTAGTATTAATGGATACATGCCTTTTAGAAACTACTGAATCGCCATTTAATCTTTCAAGTCCTTGCAACCGTGATTCCAACACTTGATTAATGGGCCACGATCTTTAGTTAGTTTAAAATTTGGAATGTGTTTTAGGGTAGTAAAGCTTAAATGAATATGGGATATTTGCTGATATGGCTCAACTCAAAGAGTGTGGCCTTTTTGTTTAAGGTATAATGTTAGTGATTAGTATTTACTTATCCTAGACAATGGCTTATGCCATGCAAATACGGTTCTAAAAAGTACTCCTCGATAGTTGCCACATATTGCAGATGATTCGCGTCTGCAGCTCGGTCACACTCTGATTATTATTTGTATGCTTGGAATTTTTATCGTCTTTAGCTCAATGTAGCAAGTATGGCAGAAAGGGTTTTATTTATCTTAATGAATCAAATTAATATGCAATTAACTCTTTGCCTGATTCTTTTTATTCCCCAAACCCATGTTAACACATCGCTGACAACTTATAAACATATTGAATGGTCTGAGTTTAGTTTATCAAGTGTTGTTGATCCCACTTCAATAGATCGAATTCCTTAAGCTTGTTTAAGGTTTAGCTATATTAGATAAATCTAACACAACTATAGTAGAAACTTTTTTTGAATGTATTAAAGATTATGCGGAATCTAATCTTTAATATTAAGAAGAATTATTAATGAAACAGTAATTCAATGAATAAACAATTCAACAAATAAGCTCCAATACTATTAATGATAATAATACGAATACTCTTATAGTATTAGGGTTACAAAGACCTTAAACCTATGAATTATACATCTAATGATACTAATACATCAAACTATATGCCCAAGGACCTCCTTTTATACACCAAGGAGCCCTAGTCGGCTTATAATACTTTCCTAAGTATCCATAATCTTTTCTATAAATACATAACTTAATACATATCATATAAGCAGTACTAACAACAAACAATACTAACTTATTAACCTTAGCAGCATTAACTAATCTCTAAGCAGTTTTAACCTTGAGCAGTAGTAACTTTATACTAGCAGTAGTAACTTATCCCTAGCAGTAGTAACCACTTAGCATATTTTCACTAGCAGTAGTAACTGTGTACTAGCAGTAGTAACCACTTAACATATTTTCTTTGAAGTTCATGAGCAGCACTAAATCCAGCTGAGCAGTATTAACACAAACATGAGTAGTAGTAATTCAAACAACATCAAGAAGACTTTTAATCCTAACAATCTTCCCCTAAACTTGATATTCTTCTTTAAAATCATCAAGTTTCTTCATTTAAAGCTTCATCAACACCATGAGGATGCTTCCAAACACTTCTTTACTTCTTAAGCTATTTTATGATGAATTTAAGAAGTTGATAAGCCATTTCACTTTCATAGTCAATCATAAGCTTCTTTTCCAACATCATTGTAAGTATAGATGGTGTAAGAGGATACTTCTTTCTCACCAACAATAAAAAATCTTCCACATGTTGCGATCTCTCAAGAAATGTACTCCACAAGAGTTATACAGCTTCCAACTCAACACTTTGTAATCTTATGGATTCCTCCATACATTATCTTCTACATGTGGTTCAAACATTGTTTTCAAATCATTCCATAATACCAAATCTAAGTCTTCCACTGGTCTTTTTGACTCATATTTAGCTTTTACCATCTTCTCTGTTAAAACTTTTAAGCATGTGACTAAAGATCATGTACATTTGAGACTTTCCATCAGCTCTTATTATTTGATAATAGCTTTTTCTTCCTTCTTTATAAATCTTCCAGTCAACAATACTTGGAGACTTAACAGCCAAAGGTATAGCATCAATTGCTATTTCTTCTTCATCTAGAATGACTTTCATTAACTGTTTAAGCAGTAATTTAAACAACATCAAGAAGACTTTTGCTTCTTTGTAATCTCATGTACTAGCAGCAGTAATTCAAACAACATCAAGAAGACTTTTGCTTCTTTGTCATCTTCCACCTTTTGCTTCTTTGTAATCTCATGTGCTAGCTCTGTTCCTGCTCTCTTTTCTTTTCCCTCCACCAACTCTATTCTAAAGTCTTCAAATGTATTTACCCTTTTGAATGCTCTGTCAAACATCTCTTGAGTAGAATCAAAACCTTTTGACTTCAAATCTTTGAGCTTGTATCCTTCCATGTTATTTAGGTAAGTACACATTATATTTCTATGTTAAGCTATTTTTGGTGGTTTGTTTCTTATCTCTTCTGCTCTTTTAGCTGCAAAATGTTTTCTTCTTTTCTCTAAGAGTTGTTGAAATAATGTATCCTTTTCTTTAATAGACAACTCTTCTTGTTCTTGTGCTTGCAATCTTTTAGCCAATTGATGATCAGCATCAATCTTTGCATGTATATCATCCCATGTTTCAATCAAGGCAATATTGGCTTCTTGTTCTTTTTTAGCTTTCTCTCTTGCGAGTCTTTCTTCTTTATCAAATTCAGCTTGTAATTTTAAAGCAGTTTCTTCATCAAAACTGATTTGATCTTTCTTCTTCATAAGCTTTACAGGTTTTACCCATATCCCTTTACCTTTGTCCTGTGATGGTTGTGAAGATAGTTGTGAAGATTTTGTTGTTGTAGATTTACCCAGATCTTGTATAACAACCCCTTTCTGCTTGGGTTTTGTAGTCTTTAATCTTTCAAGTGCTTGAGCTAAAGTAATATCATCAACAGTTGTAGAAGTAATTGTTGTAGCAGCACTACCAATTGTTACAGCACTATCAGTACTAACTTTATCACCAGTAGCACTAACCTGAGCAACATCAATAATTAGCTTAACAGTGTTAATAACTTCAACTACTTCCTCCTCACCAGCAGAAACATTCACATCATGAACACTAACCAGGGTAATGTCTTCATCTGCATCAATAGCATCAATCCTCCCCTGTTTGGATGCATCCTCACCTAAACTTTCTTCATCGTTAGAGGATTCTACCCTAGCAATCAAACCAACTTTGTATAATCTCTTCAGCTTATGAGTTCTTGACCTATTTTTCTTTTCAAGCTTCTTGACCCTCCTTTTCAAACTAACAATCTTATTATGTTGAGTGGTCTTTATCTGCTCCAAATCAAGAACCCTGTTTTGTAAAGTGGTACATAGTGCCATCAATTCGTCAAGTTTAAGTCTAACATCATCACTTCAAAGTGTGTTACCTTTTGCAAGTAGTGAATCATTAGAATGTTTAGATACATTCTCAAACCTAGTTTGAGCAATAGTATCCCCATGGTTTCTTGGCACCTAGGACCACCACCTGAATTAGTTCCTTAGGAACCAGATTTATTAGGTGTTGCTTTGGATTGGGTCTTATAGATGTTACCACTGTCCTGCTATGCTTCTAAGCTAGAAGTAGTAGTGGCAGCCCTTAGCAAACTGTCACCCAACTCCTTATGGACTGCCTCATCTGCAACACTTTCCATAGGATCACTAGACTGAGGTACCTGAGTGTCCTTTCTTTTAGGCTTCCTAGGTTTTTGTGTATTTTGAGGTTGAGGAGATGTGTAACAATCCGCATTTTCACGTCTTTTTATGTCAATAAATACTCCACTATTTATTTTAAACTTTTACGCGTTCACTTTTAATTTTCAATGTTTAGTTAAATCGCGTAAACAAAAAAATCAACATTCAACGTAAACGAGTATCAAACGAATAAAAGTTTACGTCAAGCAAGTGTCATATAATTATTTTAAGAATAATTATTAACTATTCATATTTTATTTTTATCGGTTGCGTAAAACGCTTATGTTTCACAATAAAATACATTTAGGCATACCCGAAAATACCTTTACCCATCTATAGTCAAACAAATACCCACTTTTATACCCAATACCCAAAAACTAACTCACTTTTCACTCCTCTAAGCCTCTAAACCAGATCTACATATATACATAACCAATAAACCTTTTAAACCTTAAACAAGTACTTCTACATTAATTAAAACCTTACACAAGATGTACCATAATCTCTTTACTCCATAAATTGGCACATCACTCTTACACCATTTACTAATACCATCTCTAAAACCATGTGTTAGGGTAGTTTACTACAATACAAGTGGCTATAAAGAGAGAGTCTAAGGAACGATTAAACACACATAATATTGCAAGCAAACTTTCACACACAAACTCTCTCTACAAACACCATACCCAAGGCTTAACCTTAATCATTTAGGACCTCTCATAAATTTTACTCTAGCAAGATACAAGTGTTCAAGGCTTATTATTATTCATACCTAAGGTGTTTGGGATTGATTTGGAAGCTTGGGTTTTGGTTTAACAATGGATATACAAGAAAGAAAGTTAGAGTTTTCTCATTTTAGGGTTCAAATTTGGGTTAGCCATTTGGGTTGATTCCTTATGCTCTTGATCATCCTACACATCTTTAAGGTCTATTTAAACTTTAACAATTCCATTCATTCATTTACATTTCTTTACATACTTGATATATATGTTAATCACCACCTAGGTTTATTTTTATGATTTATGAAATATTACAAGTCATATATGGTTTGAATTTTATGAATATATTGGTAAAATAATACTTAAAATGGAAGTACACATCTTATATAAGTGGAAATTAATTTATATGTTTAGATTATAAATTAATTTGTGTTAAAGTATTATTTACAAAAGTTATGTACAAAGATCATAAGGACTTGTTATACTTGGAAATATTCTTGAACATACATTAAAAGACTATAAATACACACAAGTTAGTGTATTAATCATATTAGATGACTCGTAGCATTTTAATTAATTGAAAAGTATATAAAATAAGTTTATAACATTAATTATGAAAAAACCTAAAAGCTATTGTTTTACTTTCTTTAATAAAATATTTATTTTATAATTTATAAAATAGTACATATTATAAGGATCGTAAGCATATAAAGAACTCAAAAAAACCGAGCTATAACGAAGAAGTTATGACATTTACTAGATTACGATAATTAAATACGTAAAAGTGTTTTTATAATACTTATTTTATAAAATCAACTACTATTCATAATAGTAAGTTTTTGGGAAATATTTTACTTGGATAGAAATTTTAATTACGATTCCATACAAATAAAGAACACGCGAAAGGGAATCTATAAGAATGAGTTTATGACATTACGGAGTTTAAACATAATTAAATATATAAAAGTAGTTTTATATATTTTATAAAAACAATAAAAGTTACTGTTCATCAGTAGTTAAAATATTATAAATATAATATTTTGATAGATTTTTTTTATACGAAGCCACGGGTATAAATAACATGTAAAACGAAGTTAAAACGATAAAGATATAAGGTTTATAAAACCTTATGCACTATTTTTACTTTTGTACAATATTTTTATAAAACAATTAAACTAATTATAAAATATCATTATATAATCAATAAAAATATTAAATCTTGTATTATTAACAAATAATACATTGTTGGACAAAGATAACATTTTATTTTACAGATACAAATGCGTAGTCAATTATTTAACAATTACGATTTAAATATTGTTTCAACTTTTTAAATGAAACAAAAGCTACTAGGTGGTGGTGTAACTATATAACTTGTGATGTCATGTTTATATTAAATACATTATACTTATACGACCTATAATTAATTAGGTTGCCTTCCGGATCATTTGTGACGATTACTCTATTGATTTCGCGATAATCACTACTTTCACTAGAGGTGAGTTTATAGTCCCTCTTTCACTTGTTTTACTGTTACTTTACAAATCTCGGAAGAAAATACATGCTCGTTACAACTTGTTTACATATTCATTTAAAATCTCTTTTGCACACTTGTTTGCATAGTTGATTTCGTAACTTGGTTACATACATGTTTACAAAATTTGTTACATACTCATTTACATACTCAATTACATACTCATTACATGATTGATTACATACTCGTTTACATGAACGTTTACAAACTCATTTACAATGTTTGGTTACAAACTCGTTGACATACTCACTTTACTTATGGACGCAACAAGTTTACTTTCATTCAAATGATTACAGATTAGCTTTGGTTGCATGAACTATTAATTACTTGGAGGGTAAGCGTGAGTGTTATCAAATAGATCTATTGGGGATTGACAACCCCCGTTCGGGTGATTAGCTCACACTAGTTCAAGATCGAACTAACGAACGTTATACTATTTCGGATCACGACTGGCTTGGAGCCTCAGGGCCAGCATGACATACACATGAACTTTTATCGTGCCTTGAATAAAGTGGCATACTGATACGTCTACGTCGCAGTTTCATGAACTTAGAGGAATAATTGTAATTACACTTTATGTTGCATCTAGGCAATACACACTTGAAACATTATGAGACATTATGCTCATTACAATTATCATACTCTTTGAAAACATTGTGGTCCAACATTATACTTACAATTTTGGTGGCTAATATAAGGATAGAAATTATCACGCAGACTTTACAAATCTCGGATTTCAACATTTTAATAAACGCAATTTGTATGGTTTGTGTCTATACATTTTAAGAAAACCTATATATGTAAGTTTATGCGTTGAAAGTCTTGTATGGGCGGGACTTGTAAAACAGTAAACCTATATATATAGTTTTGGGTTTTACATTTACATCTACTTAAACCTATGAACTCACCAACTTTATGTTGACACTTTTAAGCATGTTTTTCTCAGGTGAATTAGATGCTTGGCTTACTTGATGTGCATTGGAGTCTAAATAATACAAGATTACTTTTTAAACGACACATTTAGAGGTCGTTCTCTAAAGTCTTGTGCAATGGTATTATGAAGTAACGCTCCCAGAAATTATTCCGCTGCGACCCATTTTGGGGGTGTTACAGATTGGTATCAGAGTCAAGGTTATAGAGAACTATGTTGCATATTTTACCTAGACTATAACCGTTTTTACAAACATTACCTCACATCAAACTTTTTCAATGTGCATACACGCTACTTGCTTACTTGCTTACACTACTTGCTTAAGTGACTTTTATATATATATATATATATATATATATATATATATGTATATATATATATATGTATATATATATATATATATGTATGTATGTATGTGTATAATATATATGATAGGGTTCTAGGAAAAACCATATTTTGCTAGAAAACTTAGAAAACCAAACAGATGCCCTAAAAAACAAACAGATGCCCTAATTTTTTCAGACAAAAAATTGGGTTTTCAAGCAAATATGGCCTCGATATAATGTCTGTAAAAAACTCAAAAACCAAACAGATGCCCTAAATTTTTCAGGCTATATAAAAGTATTTTTTTAGATCCTGTTTTGGTTTTTTTGGGTTTTTATATACAGAGAGAATATCGAGGCATATTTGCTGAAAAAATAATTTTATAGTCCTGAAAAAATTAGGGCATCTTATTTGGTTTTTTTAGGGCATTTGTTTGAATTTTTTTGGGTTTAAAGTTCTGGATTTCCACCGAAATTAGGTTTTCTCATGATCCTATCCCTATATATATATATATATATATATATATATATATATATATATATACTTACCTTCGCTTACGAATATTTTACACGTGTTTTATATAGAAATTATTTATATAAATACTAAGACTTTCGCAAGACATTATGAATGACACGATGGTCTTTAAAACTTTTTATGATTTTACATAATACGGTTTACATAACATTGAAACATATCACAGTCCGCAAATTTCATTAGATACTTACCATTCAAACTTCGAGTTTTGGAACACCCAGCCTCATAGTGTTGAAAGCATCTACGTCATCTTGTGACCGTCTTACCTAGTGAAACCTATTTTAGAACCATCATAGACTCAATTTCCTCTAAGAAATTCATGTTATACTCCCTTCTACATGTTTTGTGATCGTATAGAAGAAATAAACATTTAACAAACTGAGTGTTCATGAAAACTTCGTCGATTTTACTTTAGCTCTCTAGTTATGCAAGCCACTCCTTAAAACTACTATGGTCCCTTAAACATTTTTACAACTACTTTATAAACCATTTCACTAATACTTAATGAATTAGTTCGATGTCTTTCGTAAACTGTTTCCATGGTCAATTTACAAACTATATATACATATGTATATATATATATATATATATAATATATATATATAATTAAATATATCTATATATATATAGAAATATGTATGTATTATGAATGATATACTTACCTTCGCTTAAGAATATTTGGACACGAGTTTTTATATAGAAATTAGTTTATATCAAAACTAGAGACTTTCGCAAGACATTTGTGAATGACACAATGGTCTTTGTAAACTTTTTATGAATTTTACATATTTACCTTACATGACATTGAAACATGTCACAGAAGGCCGTCCCCGCAAAATTCCATATGCTACGTTACCATTCAACTTCAAGTTTGAACCCCGCTCGTCATAGTGTTGAAACAACCTACTACTCAACTTGTCACCAGTGCTTCCCTAGTGATAAACCTAATTTTGAACATCATATACTCTATTTCCATCAAGAAATTCACGGGTTATCCTCCTTTCTACATGTTTTTTGTATCGTATAGATTATTAAATCATTTATCAAACTCAGTGTCATGAAAAACATCGTCGATTTTACTTTAACTCTTAGTTATGCCAAGCCACTCCTTAAAAACTACTATGAGTCCCTTAAACATTTTTTACAACTCCTTTATAAATCCAATTCACTACTATACTAATGAATTTAGTTCGAAGTCTATCGTAAACTGTTTCCATGGTTCAATTTACAAACTATAAATACATTATGTATATATCAAATATATATATGTCTAATACAATATAATATCTATATATGAATATATGTATGAATACTACAGTATACATATATATATATAAAATATATATATAATATAATATATAGATATACATATTATAATATAAACCATATATATATATACATAATATATATACCATATATATATACATAGTATAATAAAATATATAATATATAGTATATATAGTGAGACTTTCTTTCAGAACCAGTTCTTAGTGCGAGACTGACGTAACCACCAAAAACATCCAAGCACGCCTTAATAATTGTATTTTTGCACCTATTTTCTAAAACAACATAATATGTTATTTAAAAACATAGTTGTTCTAAATAATTCGATAAGAAATAGAAATAAAAAATTTTATCATTGAAGGTGGTACATGTAATGTGTCTAAAAAAATGTGTCAACAACAATACTGTGGCCAGTGTGTAAACACTTTACAGAACCTTGGTTCAACATTTATACTTAAACAAACCTATGAACTCACCAACTTTATGTTGACACTTTTAAGCATGTTTTTCTCAGGTGAATTAGATGCTTGGCTTACTTGATGTGCATTGGAGTCTAAATAATACAAGATTACTTTTCAAACGACACATTTAGAGGTAAGTCTTGTGCAATGGTATTATGAAGTAACGCTCCCGGTCAACATTCTGCTGCGACCTATTTTGGGGGTGTTACAGATAGAGCCAAGGTTATAGAGAACTAGGTTGCATATTTTACCTAGACTATAACTGTTTTTATAGACATTACATCACATCAAACTTTTTTTAATGTGCATACACGCTACTTTCTTACTTGCTTACGTGACTTATATATATATATATATATATATATATATATATATATATATATATATATATATGTATGTATGTATGTATACTTACCTTCGCTTGCGAATATTTTACACGTGTTTTATATAGAAATTATTTATATAAATACTAAGACTTTCGCAAGACATTGTGAATGACACGATGGTCTTTGAAACTTTTTATGATTTTACATAATACCGTTTACATGACATTGAAACATGTCACAGTCCGCAAATTCCATTAGTTACCTTACCATTCAACTTCAAGTTTGAACACCCGCCTCATAGTGTTGAAACACCTACGTCATCTTGTGACCGTCTTACCTAGTGAAACCTAAGTTGGAACCATCATAGACTCTATTTCCTCTAAGAAATTCACGTTATACTCCCTTCTACATGTTTGTTGTATCGTATAGATGATTTAAATCATTTATCAAACTCATGTGTCATGAAAACTTCGTCGATTTTACTTTAACTCTCTAGTTATGCAAGCCACTCCTTAAAACTACTATGGTCCCTTAAACATTTTTACAACTACTTTATAAACCATTTCACTACTAC
>BQNB010170092.1:0-13710 GCA_026074375.1 Tanacetum coccineum | reverse complement strand
AGTGTTACAAAATATTTTCATAAGAAACACTTAGACTGACTTTTCAAATCAATTTTCTCTTTATTACTGACTGTTTCATTACAGGATATCTTAAAGATGGAGATGGAAATTCGCAGCACCTCATATATCAAGTGAATAACCGAATGCTCAGACACGACCTACACTTGTTATGAAGTTATGAAAGACCTCATAAAGGTATCAAAGCTTCCGCAAACTCTGATGTCATGTATTTCTTCACAAGTGCACAAGATGGCGATCCATTACAAGATGATGTAAGATTATGTTTGGGTGATGATCTCAAGAAAGCTCAAGATCATAATCAAAGACAAGTCTAAGATGAATCAAAAGATCACTATCCCAAATGTACAATATATCAAATGTCTTAGAGCTAAAGACTGAAGTGATTAAGTTTTGTATTTTCAGGGGTGACCTCCCTTAGGGGTAGATTGTTAGATATTAGAAAAAGACTCGGTCACCCCGTGTATTTTCCTGTTTATTATAGCTCGTAGTTTAATAGTTAATAGTACGTTTTTCGGTTTTAAGTCGGGTACTAATACCCGGTAGATTGTAAGTACTATATAAGCCTCTTCTAAGTTTGGAAGAGGCAATCTAGTCATTTATTTTCTTTTCATAGAAACACAATTTCTCTCTCTAGAAAATTCTCTCAAGTGTTTCTCTCTCTAGAAACTAGCCAAATCCAAGAATCAACCCCATGTTATGATATATGATATACCAGAATGTTGTTTTATCACCAACAGTGGAAACTACAATTCCCACTGTTAGTTCACTAGCTCCAACTGCTAGTTCAAATGAAGTTTCCACTGTTAGTTCATCTAATCCACCTGTTGGCTCAAGTGGGCCAAGAATCATTTCAAGGGGGGGTTCAAGCTATCCAGAAGCACCATCTTTAGGGAATGCAATGACCTTTGAAGACAAGCTGGATGATTTCTTTAGAGATACAACAAATTTAGCTAGTTTAACTAAAGTGGAAGCTGATTTGAGCAACATGGAGACTGACATTCAAGTCAGTCCAACTCCCACTTTTAGAATTAATAAAGATCATCCAAAAAGTCAGATAATTAGTCCCGTTGATACCCATGTTTAAACTAGACACATGACCAAGAACATGGAAGAACAAGGTTTCCTTGCTATAATTCATCAAAAGACTAATCCTGATCTTCTTCAGTATTGTCTTTTCTCATGTTTCTTGTCCCAAGAAGAACCAAAGAAGATCTTTGATGCTCTCAAAGACCCAAGCTGGGTAGAAGCCATGCAAGAGGAGCTTCTACAGTTTAAGATTCAAAATTTTTGGGTGTTGGTTGACTGTCCTAAAGGGGTGAGACCTATTGGTACAAAATGGGTACTCAAAAACAAGAGAGATGAAAGGGGAATTGTAATCAGGAACAAGGCTAGACTTGTGGCTCAAGGGTATACTCAGGAAGAAGGAATTGATTATGAAGAAGTCTTTGCACCAGTTGCAAGGATTGAGGATATTAGATTATTTCTAGCCTATACTTCATATATGGGCTTTACAGTATACCAAATGGATGTTAAGAGTGCCTTTCTCTATGGAACTATTGATGAGGAGGTCTATGTGAAGCAACCTCCTAGATTTGAAGACCTTGAATTCCCAAATAGAGTATATAGGGTAGAAAAGGCTATGTATGGACTCCATCAAGCTCCTAGAGCTTGGTATGGTACCTTATCCAAATACATATTGGATAATGGCTTTCAAAGAGGTACCATAGATCAGATATTGTTCATTAGAAAACTTAAAGGAGAATTCTTGCTTGTCCAAGTGTATGTTGATGACATTATTTTTGGACCATCAAATCCAAAGCTATGCAAAGAATTTGAGGTCCCGATGCATGAAAAATTCAAAATGAGTGCTATGGGTGAACTCACTTTCTTCCTTGGGTTACAAGTACTACAAAAGAAGGATGGCATCTTCATCTCACAAGATAAATATATGGGTGATATTCTCAAGAAGTTTGGGTACACACATGTAAGGACAGCAAAGACTCCCATGGATAGAGAGAATCCTTGGGGAAAGGATGGACCTAGAAAAGATGTGGATCTTCACTTGTATAGATCTATGATTGGATCTTTAATGTATCTTACTGCATCAAGACCAGATATTATGTTTGTTGTTTGTGTTTGTGCTAGACACCAAGTGACACCAAAAGAGTGTCATCTTCATGCTGTTAAGAGAATTTTTAGGTACCTAAAAGGACAGCCTATGTTGAGGCTTTGGTATCCTAAAGAGTCTCCCTTTGACTTGGTGGCTTATTCAGACAGTGATTATGATGGTGATAATCAAGATAGAAAATCAACCACTGGAGGTTGTTAGTTCTTGGGAAGAAGATTGATCTCTTGGCAATGCAAGAAGCAAACTATTATGGCCACTTCAACAACTAAAGCAGAATATAAGGCAGCTGCAAGTAGCTGTGGACAAGTTCTTTAGATACAAAATTAGTTGCTGGACTTTGGGTACAATTTTATGAACACTAAGATCTATATTGACAATAATAGTGTAATTTGTATTGTCAAGAATCTTGTTTATCACTCAAGAACAAAACACATTGATATAAGACATCATTTTATAAGAGACTGCTATGAAAAGAAGTTAATTAATGTGGATCATATTCATACAGATGATAATGTTACAGATCTCTTAACTAAACCTTTTGATGTGGGAAGATTCCAGTACTTAGTTGTAAGTATTGGAATGGTAAATCCTTAAACATGTCTTTTTCTTAAAAGTTTTGTAAAGTCTTGTGTAGGATTTGCACTGTTATTAGATCCATATGTGTTATTTCTGCTAGTATAAAAAGCAACTGTTAGTCATTTTTCCCACTGTTAAGTTTCCACAGCCAGTGTAAATTTTCCCACTGTTGGGTTAATTTTCCACTACTAGTTTTTTTCTTGGTTTTGGACTAACAATTGCAGGTTGAGCATGCCATGACAAGGTCTCTCTTATGTATCAACAACGGATTCACATCTAATGTACCAATATTATAAGTCAATATTTCTTGGGTTGGGTTAAGGAACCTCTAGGATCATGGTATTCATAGAATACTCATGGCCGGTCTTAGACTGTCCCCACTGGTGAAGTGAGGTTTTTGTGACAATACAGGCTAGTTTAATTACTTCCTTGAGTCCTTAAATTTCCAAGGCACTATAGTGTAAGTCTTTATTCATGGGTTATACACACATTTGGTTCTCAAGAGCTACCCTCATGTCTAGCTAAGCGTTTTTAGTATGTATGAGGTGTACTGAGACATTTGGGTGTGTAATTATTAAAGAAGGGATTTATACTGCCAAGACATTTGACTTAGTATGGATGTGGTAGGGTGGTGACTAAGGGAACTTTTATAATGGGTTAAACTAGAATTAAGTGGTGAATATATGTATGAACTTCCTTCATGGGTCAGATAGCGAGCAAAGGACTCATGAATTCATGCATATCTATCTTGCTTTTGCAAGTGTGTATGTATGGATAGGGTAGGCTTACTTTTGATTATTGAAGAGAAGTTTATCCCCTTAGGAATATTTCCCACTGTTTGACCAAAAGTTTCCACTGCTAGGCTTAATTCCTACTGTTTGACTATTTGTTGCCACTGACAATATAGCCGTTGACACTGTTGGGCTCAAAAGTTTGTTGCATTTATTAAATAGTCGTTGAGATTTTTTGGCCGCTTATGTCTCTATATATCTTCTTAAAATAGAGTCTTCAAGATAATTCTATTCTTTTAAAAAGATTTTTTCATTTACGAATTTCAATTATCTTGATTTATTCTATCATAACTCTTTTAAGCGCCTATAAAATCTCAATTGAAGTTGCCCACAGTACCAATTCATCTTATAATCTTTAACCCTGCACCCTAAACATGTCTAAGCTTAATTTTTGTGACTACCACAACATGGTGGAAATTTTGGAGAAAACATAGCATAACACCGACTTCCACCAAATAGTGGACTTTCTTGAAGCTTTTTCTCTAAGGTATGCTTTATTGGTTCATCCCACTATCTATGTTTCACACATCCGATAGTTTTGGTCCACTGCTAGGATCGAAACAGCGGATTAAGAAACACATATTATTGCTAAAATCAATGGCGAGCAAGTGACTGTCTTTGAATCATCTATTAGGAGGAAACTCAAACTCAAAGATTAGGAAGGGATTAGTGATTTACCTGACACTGATCTTTTTGAAAATCTCTTAGGGATGGGTTATAATATTTTGCCAAATCAAAGATTTTTGTTTCAAAAAGGTCAATTTACCCATCAATGGAAGTTTTTGATTCATACCATCATGCAATGTTTAAGTCCTAAAAGTACCGCCTTTAATGAATTTAGTAGTAACATTGCTACCGCTATTGTGTGTCTTGCCACAAACAGGGTTTACAATTTCTCTAAAATGATTTTTGATGGTATGATCACAAATATTAAAAGAAAGGGTAACAAGAAATTTCTAATGTACCCTAGATTTCTTGAAAAGATTTTAAGAATGAGTTAATTTGGGAAAATTAAACGTACAACAACTTATCCTGTCCCCTCTCAAACTGCCAAAATTTTTACAACTCTAAGGGTCAATAGCCCAAGTTTTTCTGGCAAAAATGTTGGTTTATTTGAGTCTATGCTAGTTCCTCAGGGTGAAGGGCCAGTACACCCAACTGAGCCCTATCACACACCCTCACCTGCCAATGTATCTCTACCTTAAACAGTACAAGCTTCTTCTTCTCATTAATCCCAACCATCTTCACCTCTACAAATTCACCCATCACCATCTCCAGCAATACAAACTACCCTATAAGTATCCCTACCCAATACAACATAAACTTTATCTACAACTCCAACACCTATGAGACTAACTAGAAGGGCAATACGAATTGCTCAATCTAAAGCCCTTACACTTGGAGCAGATGAGCCTGCATCTCCTCCAAGAGATGACAGCCATAGAGAGGCTTTCCCTACTGCCACTAGCTTATATGCAGGGCAGGCCAGGGAAAACGTACCTAAGACCTATGCCATGCCCCATGAACCATCACCAAGGGTTACTTCTCTTGATGGTGGTGAGGGCAGTATGCAACAAAAACTAAATTAATTGATGGCATTTTGTACCACATTACAAAATCAATATACTTAGATGGCTGCCATGATCCAAAGTCAAGATTTGGAAATCTCACACTTAAAAGCTAGGATCAAGACTTTGGAGGATGCTCAAAAGAATAGAGAAGGTGTTCAAGAGGATGCTCCAAACATGGGAGGAATTATGGGTCAAGGGGAGGAATTTGGCATAGAAAGAGATAGTACTAAGAGCACTAAAAAAGGAAGTGAAAGCACAGGGGAAATGGCGAATGTTTTGAGCTTTATGGGTGCTGCTAATATATTAGCCAGTGGTGGGTTGAAGGAAGTTGTTACCACTACTAGTCCACAAGTTGCCCCTGCTATTTTACAAGTTGCCCCTGCTAGTGCAACTGATGCCCCTGCTGTTGCCACTGCTAGTATAAGAACTCCCACTGCTGTTACTTCTACCACTACCAGGGCCATAACATCATACATAAGAAGAACCAGAGCTTCAAGAGGGATTATTCTTGAGTCTTATCAGCCCTCTCACACCACAAGTACTCCTACCTTCAGTACTAAAGGAAAGGAGAAGATGACAGAACCTGAAATGCCAAGCAAAAAGAGGTTTCAAGAACAAATGAGTGAATAGCTTGCCAGACAACTAGAAGAAGAATTTGCTCAAGAAAATCAAGCTATAAGAGCACATGTTGCAAGAGATGTAGAGATTTCCATAATTCAAGCTGAAGAAGACCTTAGGCAGATGATTGATGAGCTTGATAGAAATAATGAAATGGTCAGCAAGCACATGGCAGAGTATGAACAAGCTGAACAAGATCTGTCATTGGAAGAGAAGATTGATTTGATTAAAGTGCTCCTCAACTATCAAAAGAATTTGGCTCAAGTCAAGAAGTAAAGCAACAGAAATTAGGATCCAAGACTGAAAGAAGAAAATTCTACATGTCAGTTCTGAAAAGTCATGCTGGATGGAAAGCAAAAGATTTCAAAGGTATGAATTTTGAGTAGATTGAAGAGGCATTCACTCCAGTTTAGGAGAGTATACAGGATTTTGTTCCTATGGATTCCAAATTAGAGAGTGAAAGGGTTAAAAGGCCTGGAATTATGTTGCAACAAGAAAGCTAAAAAAGGATGAAGACTGTTGAAGCTTCAGAGACAGAACCATCACAGGGACAACAAACCAAAGACCCCAATGAGCTATCTGATGAAGAACTAAAGAATATGATAGAATTAGTGCCTGTAAAAGAAGTATACTTTGAAGCTCTACAAGTGAAAAGGCCAATTATTGCTTGGGATGTACACTCAGAAGGTCAAATAAAGCTGTGGAAGATTACCAGGGTTGGGGATTATACAAAACTCTATCAAACATTTGAAGATATGTTGAAGAGGTTTGACAGAGAATACCTAGACAAACTATGGAGTTTGGTTCAAGAGACTAACAATACTGGATTCCTTTCAAAGGATAAAGGAAAGATGCTTTAGGTAGAACTAAAGAGATTGTATGAACCAGATTCTCAAGATCAGTTATGTGAACAACTTAGGTACATGCATGATCCTCTTGAATGGAAGCTCTATGACACATGTGGAGTTCACCATGTGTTCACTGGAAGAGGTCAAGAGATCTTTATGCTTGTGGAGAAAGACTACCCACTCACCAAAGGACTTGCTACTGTGATGCTTTGCAACAAGCTTCAAGTAGATCAATATTCAGAGATGGCCAATACACTCATGGTGAAGATTTACACTCTGGCTAACAGACCAAGATGATAAAGTGTTTGAAGCATCCTCTCAAGGTTTGCATTTTATACAAGAAACTTGATTTAAAGACAAAGTATCAAGTTTAGGGGATGATTGTTGGGAATAAAATACATCAAGGCATTCCTACTGCTAGTTCTACTGTTCCCACTGCTAAAAGGATTACCCACTACTAGTATAAACTTGCCACTACAGAGTTTCCACTGCCTGAAGAACTTTCCACTGATGATGAAGATAAGAACTACTCAGAGGTCAAAGATGCATATGGATATATTTAGAATGTATTTGGTGTATATCTCATATATTTAGGAGATTTTGTTAGACATTATCTTGTACAGGACTCCTTGCACTATAAAAGGAGTCCTTAGGTTAAGTAGTATACACATCATAGCTTTAAGGTTTTGTAACCCTAGTACTATCAGAGTACTCGTATTATTCCCTTGATAATATTAAAGCTTTTTGGTTGAATCACTGTTTCATACATTTCACTTCATTGTTATACTTCTTGATCACTAAAGGTTAGATTCCGCATAGCTTTTGGTGAAACTCATCAACAAAGTTTCTCACATTGTTAGTTTGGATTTATCCAAGGTAACAATAACCTTATAACCTAAGGCATTAGATCCAAGTTTGGGAACAACATATAGGTAGCCGAAGTGTATCTAAAAGGTAGATGTCACTTGAGAGTAACAAAATTAGCTATGCCTTAATGCTTTTCAGTTTTTCCTGCAACAAATATATATGTTCCATCTTCCACTACTATACTTGCACAATTCAAATAACACTTAACGCAGACTCGTTCACTTTTCTACCTGATATCTATATATAGCAACAAAAAGCTTGTATCATGACAAGTGACATACCTCATATCTCTAACTTACTTATTATATTATCAGCCTAATTTTGCTTCTTCATCTTCAAATTACGAAAAACACCTAAAACAAAGTGAATTTAATTGAATATCGAATTTAAAATAATGATAGAAATCACATGTAAATAATAACTGTAAATCAATTTTGTAATTAAACAAACCTGAATCATTTTGAAAAAAAGAGTACCCCATCACCCATCTCATATGCAAATATAAAATACTGGTTCTTCGGGACCATGATAAGTTGCATAACACATACCCGTTCACTTTTCTACCTCTGTCACAATCAAACAAAACAACAAAATATAACCAACATCAATCATAGAGGCAATATAATACATGCATATATATAATACATGCATTATATAATATAGAATCAACAAATACCATCTTAGCTTCATAATCATTTCATCAAACATATGGTGTATAAATTAATATAATCAAACATAAGAATAAACCACATGAATAAACCAGACCATAGAAACATATATTTACCTTCAAAGTTTCTTAACAAAAATATCATACTGCAACATAACACCGATTGGATGACTACTGCAACAGAACATTAAGAGAACCTAATTATCAACCAAAATTATCATCATGGTCAAACTTATGATAAATAGATGGTTATGCTTGTCAAACAAACTCATCAATAAAAATCAAATACTAATTAATTTCTATAAGATCGCGAAATAACAAACATGTATGGTGAAATTAGGGTTCGTCTATGATCAATTGATGATAAAAATGAAGATAATATTGTGGTTTCAAATGATCCGTAATTTCTCAATTATTTGTTTGGAAAGGATTTTCAAAATTGAAAGAGATTGGCTGGGATTTGTAACTGTTGATTGAATAATACTGAGTTGTGGGATGAAATTGTAGCAGTGTTTGAAGGAAAGATCAGATGGACCATTATGCCCTTAATTTTACACTCAGTAATAATATGTCAATTTTTTGTCCCCATTATGCCCTTTGAGTCATCATTTCCAGTCAGAATTTACTTGCCATGTCACCATGTCTAGTCATCATAGCATATTTCATGCCTTGTTACCTGCTCACCATATTTGATAGGTCTATTATTCTATGATGTGAATCTAATGTGTGTGTCTCTTATATATATATGTATATATATATATATATTTATATAGTATCTAGTTGTAGTACTACCCTCTATATTGGATCGCTCGCGGATACATGATATATAGTGGAATATAGTTAAGGATCGTTCTTTGCAAAACCACTTTTTTGTATAGAACCTACAGAACCACTCTTGCACCAATAGAAATTTAATATTAATAAATAATTTTATTTAAATAGAAAGGGTATAATAGTAAAATACATTTTCACCTTCTTTTTAAAATTTCTTTATTAAAAAATGTTTTTTATGTCTTTAATTTTTGGAATTAATTTTTTTTTAAATTTATACTTTTTAAGTATACATGTTTTCAGAAATTGAAGTGCATATGTGTTTTTTTTAAATATTGTAAATTTACATATGTTTCTTGCGTAGAATTATTTAGACATCAAACATATTTTTTAACTGGTAATTGCACTTATGTTTATGGTTTATATTTTTTAATCTTTAAAATTTATAACCAAAAACATAAACATATACATGTAAACTCTAAATTTATAACAAAGCAAAAACCTAAATACAATACATAAATTTTGATATCAAATGAAATACAATTAAATTACAATATGGATGTGCAAGAGATTAAAAAACATGTGTGCACGCTTCAAGAACACGTATGTACGGCTTCAAGAACATATATGCACAGCTTCGAGAACATTTGTGCACCATCTAAAAAACATAAGTGCATCCATTAATTATCTTAAACATATATGCACGGCTTTGAAAACATTTGTGTACGCTGCACTTTCTCTTTAAATTCATTAGATTATATGTGTCCGCCTTCCGATAACATATATGCACGACTTCTAAAAAAACACAAGTGCATTCATTGATCACATTCATCACACATCATTTTTCCATGATTGAGTCATCCCAACTGAAACAAATATAAAAACACATCGTTTGTGTTGTAGGTCACCTTAAAAGGATGTGGAGACCTTATCAACTAGATGAGATTATTATGAATGAGGGGGGTTTGTAGCTTTTTGAGTTTAAGTCAGAAGAGGGTCTTCCAAATGTTATTGAGAATGGGCCTTGGTTGGTTGATCAGAAGCCTCTTTTTGTGCAAAGATGGGTTTCAGGCATTTGTCTTGAGAAACTTGAGCCATCTAGAATCCCTCTATAGGTTAAAATCTTTAATGTGCCTTTAGAGGCTTCGAATAAGGAGGGTATAAGCAGGATTGCTAGTAGAATTGGGACACCAATCATCATGGATAAGGTGATAACATCCATGTGTAAGAGGGGGTATGGTAGAGCAAGTTTTGCTAGGGTTCTGATTGATATAGATGCAGTTGAAGGTATTGTTTATAATGTGGAAATTTGGTACCAAAACTTAAATAGGACAATGAAATTGAGAGTGGAATATGCTTGGCAACCACCAATTTTCCCTCATTGTTGTGTGTTTGGACACAATTACAAGGGTTGCAATTTCAGAGTCTTAAGTGATGAGGAGAAAACTGAAAGAAGTGCAGCAAAAGTTCATGAAAGTGCTAAGGTCAGTAATGACCCTAAAGGTAGTGATGGATGACAATCTATTACTAATAGAAGACCAGCTAGATATGTTGTTAAGCCTGTGGTTTCTCAATCTCAGCAAAGTAATGCTAGTGGCTTTGGGTATGGAAGGGGAGGTATGAATATGGGGAGAGGTAGGTTTAGTACTAGAGGTAGGGGAGGTTTTAATGGTAGGGGAGGTTTCAATTGTATGCAAAAAATGAAGAAAGGAAGTTTGTTCCTGTGAAAGATAATGATAAGGAGAAAGTATTAGGTGTGTAGATTATGAAAAAGCAGGAAATGGACAAGGGAGATAAGAAGGCTCAAGTTACTCAAGTAAAACACATAGCTCAATAGAAGTTCAGTATGAATAATAGATTTTCAGCACTTGCTGAAGACAATGAAGAAGGTAAAGATGATAAAGAGAACGAGTGGCAAGGAGTTAGAATTAATATAGATGTAGCATGTGATATAGGCATACCTATTGACAAAGAAGAGTCAAGTAAGTAGGCATAAGAATTACAAGATTACTATAAGAATAAGTGTTCTAGAATGAAGAAGAATGAAAAGAGAGAACTGTTGAAGAACAAGATAACGATCCTTGAGGGTGATATCAGTGCTAGTAGAAGAAGCTTTGATTTCAATATCCATAAAGAAGCTAATGCTGATGTTGTGAAGGAAATGGAGAGCTCTGGTTCTACAAGGAGTCGGGCTTTTGATGTAGCTTTTGATAGAGCTTATAAGGAGGAATCTGATAGAATTCATAACCTGGTTTTGAAGAAACAGCTTGCAAAAGTAGAATTTTTTATCTTGTCTGAAAAACCCCTTGATGATGATGTTAAGAAGGGTTGGACTAATGAGATGCTAGAATTTTATGAGGCTAGTCAGGCTGAGAATATTCAGGATAGGAATGGGTATAGAAAAAGAATAAAGGTTAATGGAACTATGGAAGATGAGGTGGGGCAAGACCTGTCTGTTCATGTTTCTTTCATGACTCAAAATGAGGTATCAAACACTATAGATGCTACTATGGCAAACATTGTGAGCAGATTCTTTACTTTCATAATGAATATTAAGATCGTTGCTTGGAATATTAGAGGTATGACTAATACCTCTAGTCAAAATGAAATCAAATTGCTAATCTCTGAGAATAGCTTAAGTATGTGTGTTGTGATTGAAACCGGGCTAAGTAAGAAAAAAGTAAACTCTATATGTGATAATTTTTTAGGAGTTGGGCTTGGTTAAATAACTCTGTTGATAGTCATAAAGGTTGTAGGATAGCTGTTGGGTGGGATCCTAATGTTTTAATGCTACCCTGCTGTCTACATCTAATCAAGTTATGAATTTTAAAGTGAAATTGATTCATGATAAGATGAAGTTCTTTATTTCTTTTGTTTATGGGGAAAATGATCCTAAGGATAAGATTAGATTATAGGACAACCTTGGTGGTCACTTGTCCCTGGTAAACCATGAACCTTAGGCTATGCTTGGTGATTTCAATGCCATCCTATCTGCTGATGATTACTCTAAAGGAATTGCTAATATTTATGAAGGATTAAGGGAATTCAGAAGCTGTATTGAGCTTTTGGATATGGAAGACTTAGTTATGAATGGGTGCTTTTTCACTTGGGTTCATAAGAAAAAGGATCCTGATAGTGGTATTCTTAATAAACTAGATAGGGTAATGAGTAATAATGGTTTCTTAGAGTTGTTTGAGTCCTGCTATACCAATTTCCTTCCATATGTAACCTTTGATCATTGCCCTACTCTTATGGTCATATCTGATGTTGCTGTCAAGAGGAAAAGATCCTTATGTTCATGAATTATCTTGCTCACAAGGATGAATTTTTCCAAACTATTAAAGATAATTGAAATATCCCTAATGATGTGTATTCTATGTATGTTTTTGCTAAGAGATTGAAGGGTATAAAGAATCATCTATGAGAGCTTAACAAGAAGAATGGTAGTGTCTATAAGAAAGTCAAAATGTATAGAGCTGAATTGAAGAAAGCTCAAGTTGATTTGGATAGTGACCCAAACAATGCTAAACTTAGAGAAGTTGAAATGATCTTTAATAAGGCTTATAGGGAGGCAGCTTTGGATGAAGAAAGGGTTTCAAGACAGAAAGCCAAAGTTGAGTGGCTAAAAGAGGGGAACCATAATTGCGCTTATTTTCATAATTTATTGAAGGGTAGGATGACGAAGAGCAGGATTGTCAGTGTAAGTGATGATTTGGGCAATGTGTATCAAGATGAGAGATTTACAAATCTGTTTGTAGCTCATTTTCAGAATTTCCTTGGTACTAATGATGTTGTATTCCCAGTTGATGACATGATGTTTTGTTCAAGAATAAGATTGATGAAGAGAGTGATGTGCATATGATAAGAGAGGTATTTGTAGATGAAATTAAATCTGCCTTGTTTGATATTGATGATGATAAAGCCCCTAGACCAGATGGCTTTACATCCAAATTTTTCAAGGCTTCATGGAGCATTGTTGGTAAGGATCTTTGTGATGCTGTGAAGGAATTTTTCAAAAGTGGTAAGTTGCTTGGTGAGCTTAATACTACTATGATTTCCCTTGTCCCTAAGTGTAAAATTCCTACTAAAGTTACTGATTATAGACCAATTGCATGCTGCAATGTGGTCTATAAGTGTGTTAGCCTTAATTATATTAAGTCAAACAAGAATGTTATCGGTCTTAGAAAGTCAAACTAGGTCTTGTATTGTAATAGGCTAGTCGGGTTCAACAGGCTTGGATTGTAATCTAATATTGTCCGTGTTTCGGGCTCAAAGCCCAAGCTTAGCCAAGCCCGACCCATTTAGAAGTCCATTCGCCTCACTTAAGGCAAAAGGGTATAAATATCCCTTCACCACACTTGGTGAAGGGTGTTGGTTATTTTTCCTTCACTTGTAACTTTCCAACACTCTCTCTAATCTAATATTATCTTTGTTTCTCTCTCTACTTTCTCTTTCTAAGATTTCTTCTTATTTTCTAGCATCTTGGTATAGATTAGTGTTGTGTAATGGATTAAATTAGTGGGATAACAGCTTATGTGTTAAAATAAGAGAAATCTTATTTTTATTGGTAAAAAGTTGTCTTCATAATGAATCAGTGTTTTCAATAATCACAAAAAGATTTTCAAAGACAATTCGACCACTTAAACAATGACAACAACTCTTTAGATAGAAAACGGGTCATTATTTGAGGGGGAGAAAGCGTCATCAAACAATCTTTTAAAATAGTCTTTTAAAATAAGTCATGAAATAATGGATAAAGTTTTGGATAATGACGGATAACAATTTCAAGGGGAGTTAATTTATATTAACTTCAAGAGCTTTAGATGTCATTTGTTTAAATCTTTATGGACTT
>BQNB010170089.1:0-13711 GCA_026074375.1 Tanacetum coccineum | reverse complement strand
CCTTGGTATATTTTAATTTACACTTTTAACCCTTTTGTTATATTTTAAACATTTAACCCTTAGCTTAGAAATATGGAAAAACAAGCCCTTATAGTTTAACTTTTGAGTAATTACAATTTCAGCCCCTCTAGTTATAAGTTTCAAGAATTTTACAATATATACCCATTTGCATGAAACATTTTAAATTTTAAGTCCAAAATCATAAATTTGGTATTTTTGAAATTCGATTTCATTTGGGAACCTTTAGCTTATCATAATAAGCTAAAATAAGTTGGTTTTAACAAGCTTAAAGCTTATTCAAAATGAATGCGTTTGGTTTAGTAAAACCAAACATGATGCTTAGGGTTTCAAAAGCTCATTCCATGTGATCATGAAAGATGCACAAGAATTTCTTAGGATCAAAGCAAGCTTATGCTAGCTTATGAAAAGGGTTCGAATGGATTAGGGTTTCAAATGAGTGGTGCCCAGGTTATATAGAGTAGAGTGGTGGCCAAGTTTATGTGGATTAGTGACCAAGGTGAGCTAGGAGTGATGACTAATGGATAGCTAGGATGACTATTAGAGGCTAGCATGTAGCTTGGAGAGGTATAGGGTTGTGGTGATGGTTCGAATCACCAAGGAGGTGATTGAGGTAGTTCGATTGCCTTAGAGCCCAAGGTGGTGATGTAGATGGTAGGGTGCTAGATAGGTGGTGACAAGGTGATAGGCTAGGTGGTGCATCATGGTGGTGGAAGCTTGCTAGGTTAGTAACTAGTTTTGACTAGTTATGGTTTTGGGTTAAGGTTTTGGATTTAGGACGAGTGTGGTGTGGAGTTATGGAGGGTAAACGTGTTCAAATGTGATGCATAAAAGCTTGTAACTTACGCTTATGTGGTTGTACGAAATCTCTATAAAAATTGGAGGGAAAATGGTTAAGTTTAAATTCCATGCATTATCGGGTTATACATTGGGTTTTAAGGAGTTGTACTAGGGTTTTGGAGGGAAATTATATTTGAATTTCATGCATTGAAAACTTGTACACAAGCCTTATTAGTTTATACATTTGTATTGTATGTAAAACTTATACGTAATCGGGGTTTTGATATAAACGTTAACGTTTAAAGTCCGTTTTATAATAAACATTTTGAATTGCACGTTAAATAGATAACGTATGGTAAAAATAGAGTTTAAACATATTACTTGACATATTATAACGTTTACTTGCTATAAATGTTGATGAAATTGGCATTGGTAGGTTACGTGAGCTCGTTTACTTTTGTAATGTAAGTTACGTTACATTATGAATGGAATAAAGCAAAAATCTTTCCATGAAAATGGTTGCATCTAATTTAAGATGGAAATTAAACTGATGAAAATTGCATCTAATTTAATAGATTGGTAATTATATAAATGAAAATTGTGGGTTCTTATAGTCTCCCAACATTAAAGAAATCTCGTCCCGAGATTTAGTTGGATGTTAGAGTGATGTTTAGAAATAGATGTGGATACTTGGCACGAATTTGATCTTTGCGTTCCCATGTAAATTTTGGTCCTCTTTTAGAGTTCCATCTTACTTTGACTATAGGGATACGACTTTGTCTTAGTTGTTGACTTCTCGTTCCATAATTTCTATTAGTTCTTCCACAAAGTTGAGTTTGTCATCTAGCCGAAGCTCTTTTATTTGAATGATGAGGGATTCGTTAGATAGGCATTTCTTTAAATTAGAAACGTGGAAGGTATTGTGGACATTACTAAGTTCTTCAGGAAGCTCAAGTTTGTATGCCACTGGGCCGACCCTATCAAGGATCTTGAATGGTCTAATGTACTGGGGGTTAAGCTTTCCTCGTTTTCCAAATCGGATGACACCTTTTCGAGGTGACACTTTCAACGTAACACGATCTCCAACTTGGAATTCCAAAGGCTTTCGCCTTACATTGGCATAACTCCTTTGTCGGTCTCTTGTAGCTTGAAAAAATTGTTGGATTTGTACTATCTTTTCGGTGGTTTCATGGATTATCTCTGGTCCTGTGAGTTGAACATCTCCAACTTCGGCCCAGCAGAGAGGTGATCAGCACTTTCGACCATAAAATGCCTCGAATGGTGCTACCTTAATACTGGCATGGTAACTGTTATTGTAAGAAAATTCTACCAGTGGTAAATGTCTCTCCCATCCTTTTCCAAAATCTATAACACAGGATCGAAGCATATCTTCGAGTGTTTGGATGGTTCTTTCACTTTGTCCATCAGTCTTAGGATGCTATGCCGTACTCATGTCTAATTGAGTACCCAAAGCACTCTGCATTGACTGCCAGAATCTGGATGTGAAATGACTGTCATGATCCGATATGATGGATATCGGCACTCTATGCCATGAGACTATCTCCTTTATATATAACCTTGTAATGGTTTCTATACTATATGTTGCTTTGGTGGGGATGAAATGTACGGATTTGCTAAGGCGGTCTACAATGACCCAAATTATGTCATGTCTGCTTAATGTTTTGGGTAGTTTTGTAATGAAGTACATCGTTATTCTTTCCCATTTCCATGTAGGAATCTCTGGTTGTATCAGTAAGCCGAATGGCTTTGGACATTCTGCTTTACCTCTAGAGCATGTTAAACACTTGCCAACATACTCAACGATGATTGCCTTCATATTAGGCCACCAATAGAGTTTCTTTAGACCCTGATACATTTTGTCAGAACCTGGGTGAATGGAATACTTTTATTTATGGGATTCATGCATGATTAAGTCCCTTAAATTACCAAAGAGTGGTAACCAACTTTGATTCTTGATACATCAGGCTCTATCAAGACGTATTTCAAATGCTTTATCCATTCCTCGTAGATTCTCAGCTTCGATGTTCTCTTCTTTGATCGCCTCAGATTGGGCTTTGAGGATTTGTGATGGTAATATTGGTTGAAGGGTCATGACTAATGCTCTAACTATGAGTGGTTTGATTCGTTCCTTCTGGCTTAAGGCATCTGCTATAACATTTTCCTTTACAGGATGGTAACGAATCTCACAATCATAATCTGGTAATACTAAGATTGGAGCTTCACAAAGCTTCTGTTTTAGCAGTTGGAAGGCAGACTCTTGGTCTTCTCCCCAAATATACTTCTTGTTTTTCTAGGTTAATTCAGTCAAAGGCTTTGCAATCTTCGAAAAACCTTCGATAAATCTTTGATAGTAGCCGGCGAGTCCTAAGAATTGGCGTATCTTTATGGGTGTGGTAGGAGATGCCCAATCCTTAACTGCTTTAATCTTAGCGGGGTCAACGTGAATTCCTTGGCTGTTAATTACGTGTCCAAGAAACTGCATGATATTGATCCAGAAATCACATTTGGAGAACTTGGCATATAATTTCTTCTTTTTGAGCAATTCCAAGATTAATCTTAGGTGATATGCGTGTTCTTCTTTGTTACGGGAGTAGATAAGAATATCATCAATGAACACTATCACAAATTTATCCAAGGATGGTTTACACACACGATTTATGAGATCCATGAATACAGCAGGTGCGTTAGTTAAACTAAATGGCATCACTTGGAATTCATAGTTTTTGTACCGCGTTATGAAAGCAGTCTTGGGAATATCTTCATCCCTGACTCTTAATTGGTGATATCCTGATCATAAGTCAATCTTTGAGTAAACACTCGAACCTTGAAGTTGGTCAAATAAATCATCGATCCTGGGTAATAGGTAACGATTCTTTACGGTGAGTTTATTCAGCTCCCGGTAATCGATACACATTCTGAAAGATCTGTCTTTCTTTTTAACAAATAAGACAGGAGCTCCCCAAGGCGAAGTACTTGGTCGGATAAAACCTCGGTCTGCTAACTCTTGTAGTTGGTTAGATAGTTCCTGCATTTCTGAAGGAGCTAATCTATAAGGTGATCAATGTGCTCAAGAGGGAGCTCATCTAAGTGATTCAAAATAGTCTCGATCTGTTACTCATGACGCTCCAGATGCGTCTTATGAGAACTCTCTCCAATGTCAAATACCTGAGGTGGGGCAGAAAAATCAGTAGACGAGGACGATAGGAAACGGGCTCGTTTCTGAGGTGGCAGAATCTCCTCGGGTAGAAAGAAATCTCGGGGATCAAATAGTGGTGATGGTGGTAACACTGGAGATGGAGGCAAAATATTTGGTGGAGCAATAGGAGCTCGTGGTGGTGGAATAGTTAATTCATCATTAGTAGCATTATATGCTTGCATGACCTTCATATACGGAGGCCAAAAGATACTTAGTTAAATCATCTGAAGAGTCAGGAGAAATGTTTCTTAGTAAGGCTGGGAAATAGTCCGGTGAAGCCGGAGTATAGTCAGGAGTGTTCATAGAGGAAAAAGCATCCTCAACATTGGAATCAGATAGGATAGTAATAGGGTGGGTGGATTAAGACATCACTCTGTAACAACCCAGTGGAAAATAACATAAGTTATTTATATAATAGTTATGTATCTTTACATACTATTCAGGAAATGTAGTGGCACGGAGGACTTTCTTGGATGGAAAATGGTTATAGTTTAGGTTTTAACCTTGTTCTCTATAACCTCGGCTCTTGATACCAATCTGTAACACCCTCTTATTTGACATATAGTAGCAGAAGCTAATTTGGGGTATTACTTCATGAATCAACAGTCATAATCATAGAAAACGACTCAAAAGAGACTTTTTGGAAAATTTTTGTTATCATTTCAATTTAATATAGCAGAGTTTTCCAAAAGGGTCACAAAGTACTATTAATAAAAAAACATAAGTTTGTATGTTAAAAAGTTTGGACATCCTCAAGTCATGCCACTCCGTGCCTTAGTTTGCTCAATTACCGAGAAAACAATGCTAAAAGGGTCAACACAACGGTTGAGTGAAATTCATATGTTTGAAATGTAATAGTTGAATACAAGTCAATGTAAGAGTAATAATTGCAACGAATACAATTATCATGGTAAACGATATTATATTATTGCACTAAGCTCATGACACCTAAGCCTTAAGTAAATGATATTCATAAATTGTTGCCCCAAGCGAATGCTTTGCCAAACACCCAAAATTCCTCAAATGAAATGCGCCCGTATAGTAGTGCGTTGTTATCTACCCGAACGGGGAAGTTCAGTCCCAATAGATCTATTCACGGCATTCGCGCTTACTCAACCAGTACGTTTTGTTACAAGTAATTAACGGTTCATGATAGTGGGGCCTTATGGCAAATGGATGTACTTAGGCAATAATATATCAGGATAACATACAGTTGAAAATACTTGTATTCATGGTTTATAGTATGTATCTCCCCACGAGATTTAGAAAACATGTAAAGGTGGGACTATGAACTCACTTTGATATGGTAGTTGATTGATTTGAAATTTAATTCAAATGGAAGTAAACAGCCTCGTCACGCAACCTGGGGTAATATATCAAGTCTTAGTTTGATTGTTTCAAAACTTTATTTCATAAAGTTTAACGTAAATATTCATTTGGTTTATTAACTTGTGAAAATATCGTATCACTGTTCGGGCTATCATAATCCAGAGGTCATGTAGTAAACGTTTGAGGAGCTAGGACACTTTAAATCGTAAATCCAGCAACTTGTCAAAACGTCTACCCAAATGAAATCCCCTCACATGAAACTCCCTAGTAACGTGATACGTTATAGATTAAATGATAAGGTTTTATCTTTTTAAGCTTCTTCAAAAGCTAGAGGATGATAAATTATGTTAAATATATAACATAATTGTTTTATAGTGTTTTGATCGACGAATGATAACGACAAATGTGTCGGGTTTTAATAAAATCGAGTCTTATAATATTTAAATATATTTTTATAATTAATATAAAAATATTACATTTTATACCCTTTAGAATATGAAATGACAATAGATTCCCTTGGTATTTATTATTTACAAATTTAATCCCTTTATATATGATTTTTGAATTCATTTAACCTTAACTTTCAAAAAATGGAAAGAAAAAACAACCTGAAGTTTAACTTTTATGTATGACAGTTTTGGCCTGAAAGTTTAATAATTTCAAAAGTTACAATATATATCCCTATGCATGAAATGTTTTGCATTTTTAGTCCAAATTCCATAATCTTTGTATTTTTGAAATCCAAATTCATTTTGCAGCTTATAGCTTATTACTATAAGCTAAAATAAGTATGTTTTACAAGCTTGAAGCTTATGAAAAGAGCTTATGAGCTTAAAAATCCAAAATGGGTTTGTTTGGTTTAGGAAAACCAAACCGTCTGGGTTTGTGGTTTAAGGCTTAAACAAGTAGCTTATACATGATCTAATAGAGCTTATTAAGGATTTAAAACAAGACAAGAGCTTATTGAACAAGTAGAAAAGCTTACTAGTACACGAATGGGTGAAATGGGTAAAAAAATGAGTGAAATGAAATCCGAAACTTAGGAGATGGATCAAGGACTTCTTTTCTTCTCTTCTATGGCTTCTACTATAGATTATACTTCCTTCTTAACCTTCTTTAGCTTGGCTAGATCATAACTTTGAGATGTTTTGATTTTAAATGGTGAATTGAAGAAGTATGTATGTGTTCGTGTATATATAGTGCAAAAGGAAGAGTAGTGACCAAGTTTACTTGGTGTGATGGCCAAGTTAGATGGAATAGGGACCAAGGTGTAGCCATGGTGACTAAGGAGAGCTAGGAAGGTAGTATGATGAGGTACAAGGTGTTGGTGAAGGGTGCGAAATACTAAGGAGGTGTCAAGGTTCAACTTGGTGTGCAAGTTTGTTTAAATAGGTGATTCATGGAGGTGTTGCTCTGGGTGGCTATGGTGGGTAAAAGGTGTAAAGGTAACTAAGCAAATGGTGGTGAGTCATGGAGTTAGGGTGGTTGCTTGGTTTAAACTTAGTTCGAGCTAGTTAGGGGGTGACGGGTTCATTAGGGTTTTTGGGTTAGGGTTTTAGTTTTTAGGACGAGTAGGGGCTAAAATGGAGGGAAAACATAGTTTAAATATTATGCATTGAAAGCTTGTAACATGTACTAGAAAGGTTGTATGAAATACCTTAGAAAATTGGAGGGAAAATGGATAGTTTGAATATTATGTATTGCCGGGTTGTATCATGGGCTTAAATGAGTTGTACTAGGGTTTTAGAGGGAAAGGATAATTGAATTTCATGTATTGAAAACTTGTAGATAAGCCTTATAAGCTTGTAGATATGTTTTGTATGTAAACATTACATAAAGTTAGGGTTTTGTTATAAACGTTAACGTATAAAGTCTGTTTTGTATTAAATGTTATGAAAGGTACGTTAATTGATACATTGTGGTAAAAAGGATGATTAAAACATATTGCTTGACATATTATAATGTTTATTTGACATAAACGTTGATGAAGTTTACATTGGTAGGTTGCGTGAGCACGTTTACTTTTGTAATGTAAATTACGTTACATTACGGATGGAAAAATCTTTCCATGAAAATGGTTGCATCTAATTTAATAGATGGAAATTACACTAAGGAAAATTGCATCTAATTTAATAGATGGATAATTACATAGAAGAAAATTATGGGTTGTTATAGTCTCCCAACCTTAAATAAATCTCGTCTCGAGATTTAGTTGGATGTTGGAGTGGTATTTTGAAAAAGTATGTGGTATTACGTGGCAAGAATTGATCTTTCGAGTTCCCACATAAATTCTGGTCCTCTTTTAGAGTTCCATCTTACTTGGACTATAGGGATACGACTTTATCTCAGTTGCTTGACTTCACGATCTATAATTTCCACTGGTTCTTCCACAAAGTTGAGTTTATCATCGAACTGAAGCTCTTTCATTGGAATGACGAGACATTCATCAGATAGGCATTTATTTAGATTTGAAACGTAGAAGGTACTGTGAACATTACTGAATTCTTCAGGAAGCTCAAGTGTGTATGCCACTAGGGCCAACATTACTGAATTCCTCGCTTTCCGAATCGAATCAACCTTTTCGAGGATACTTTCAACATACACGAATCTCCAACTTGGAATTCCAAAGGATTTCGCCTTACATTAGCATAACTCCTTTGCCGATCTCTTATAGCTTGAAAGCGTTGTCGGATTTTTACTATCTTTTTGGTGGTTTCATGGATTATCTCTGGTCCTGTGAGTTGGACATCTCAAACTTCGGCCTAGCAGACAGGTGATCGAAACTTTCGACCATAAAGTGCCTCAAATGGTGCTGTCTTAATACTGGCATGGTAACTGTTATTGTTTAGAAACACTTTCTATTAGTGGTAAGTGTCTCTCCCATTCCTTTTCCAATATCTATAAAACGGCTTCGAAGCATATCTTCAAGTGTTTAGATGGTTCTTTCACTTTATCCATCGGTCTCGGGATGATATGCCGTACTCATGTCTAATTGAGTACCTAAAGCACTCTACATTGACTTCCAGAATCTGGATGTGAAATGACTGTCATGATCTGATATGATGGATATCGGCACTCCATGCCATGAAACTATTTCCTTTATATAAAACCTTGTAAGGATTTTATATTATCTGTCACCTGCTGGTGGGGATGAAATGTGTTGTTTTGGTTTAAGGCGATCTACAATGACCAAATTGTGTTCCATTCCGGCTTGAAATTTTGGGTAGTTTTGTTATGATATGTCCATCGTTAATTCTTTCCCATTTTCACCATGTAGGAATCTATGGTTGTATCAGTTGAGCGGATGGATTTGACATTCTGCTTTAACTCTAGAGCATGTCAAACACTTGCCGACATATTCAGCGATGATTGCCTTCATGTTAAGCCACCAATAGAGTTTCTTTAGATCCTGATACATCTAGTTAGAACCTGGGTGGATGGAATACTTTGATTTTAGAGTACAGATTAAACTCATGCATGATCAAGTCCTTCAAATTACCAAAGAGTGGTAACCAACTTTGATTCTTGATACATCGGGTTCCATTAGGACGTACTTCAAATGCTTTGTCCATTCCTCGTAGGTTCTCAGCTTTGATGTTCTCTTCTTTGATTGCCTCGGTTTGACTAATGCTCTAACTCAGAGTGGTTTGATTTGTTCCTTCTGGCTTAAGGCATCTGCTACAACATTTGCCTTTAATGAATCTCACAATCATAATCTGCAAGCAATTCTAACCAACGGGTTTTTTTATTATGTTAAACTCTTTCTGATCTAGGATATGTGAAGAACTTTTATGATCAGTGAACACAGTACACTTTGTGCCATACAGATAGTGTCTCTAAATTTTAAGAGCAAATACTATTGCTCCTAATTCGAGGTCATGTGTGGTATAGTTCTCTTCATGAGGCTTGAGTTGTCAGGATGCATATGCAATAAAGTTTTCTCTTTACATTAGCACGGCTCCCAAACCATGATGTGATGCATCACAGCAAATGAAAAAGTCATCATTTCCTTACTGGGTAATGCTAAGATTCGGCAGTTCACACAATTTTTATTTTAGCAGTTGGAAAGCTGACTCTTGGTCTTCTCCCTAGATATACTTTTTGTTTTTCTGGGTTAATTTAGTCAAAGGCTTTGCAATATTCGAAAAATATTTGATGAATCTCCGATAGTAGCCGGCGAGTCCTAAGAATTGGCGTACTTCTATGGGTGTGGTAGGAGAAGCCCAATTCTTAACTTCTTCAATCTTGGCGGGGTCAACGTGAATTCCTTGACTGTCAATCACGTGCCCAAAAAATTGCACGATACTGATCCAGAAATCACATTTGGAGAACTTGGCATATAATTTCTCCTTTTTGAGTAATTCCAAGATTGTTCTCAGGTGATCTGTGTGTTCTTCTTTGTTACGGGAGTAGATACGAATATCATCGATGAATACTATCACAAATTTATCCAAGTATGGTTTACATACACGGTTCATGAGATCCATGAACACAACAAGCGCAGTAGTTAAACTAAATGGCATCACTTGGAATTCATAGTATCTTCATCCCTGACTCTCAGTTGGTGATAGCCTGATCTTAAGTCAATCTTTGAGTAAACACTCGAACCTTGAAGTTGGCGAATAAGTCATCGATCCTGGGTAATGGGTAACGATTCTTTACGGTGAGTTTATTCAGCTCCCGATAATCGATACACATTCTGAAAAATTCGTCTTTCTTTTTAAAAATAAGACAGGAGCTCCCTAGGGCGAAGTACTTGGTCGGATAAATCCTCGGTCTGCTAACTCTTGTAGTTGGTCAGATAGTTCCTGCATTTCTGAAGGAGCTAATCTGTAAGGTGCTCGGGCTATTGGTGCCGCTCCTGGAATTAAGTCGATTTGAAATTCTACTTGGCGAACTGAAGGAAGGCCAGGTAGATTTTCAGGAAAAACTTCTGGAAATTCTTTGACTATTGGTATATCTTCTGGTCGGTTTTCATCTGACTTCTTCTCCATTCCTTAGGCTTCGAAAACTTGATATTCCCTAGATATATATCTTTTGGTTTTAATACAGGATATGAGGCTTAGTCGGGTTTTACTTCGATCACCTCAGATGATCAAAGTTTCACTGTCAATGTGGATGTGGACGAATTTCTCATCACAGATATATTTCTAGCTGATTATTGGAACCATCCATACCAATGGGACGATGCTCGAAAACTACCGAGTTTATAGGCCATTACTTAGAGATCAATTTCGGAAGGTTAGTTTAGCAAAATGAGAGTGCAACCCTAGATAACGGTATTAGTGCCTACTAGGTTTCCATCGGCCATTTCAATGTCATAGGTAGTATCTAGTGTAATTGGTAGGATATTAAGCATAGAAGCAAGAGATATGGATACAAAACTTTTATCGGCTCCTAAATCAAATAATACTCTAGCTAGATGTTAGTTTAGAAGGAACGTACCTGTGACTACGTTCGGGTCTTGGTGAGCGTTCTTGTTCCTCAGCAAGTATGCTCTTCCATGGGCATTGTTGTTTGCCTTTGGGCACTGGTTTCTGTAATGTCCTTTCTCTCCACAGGCATGACAAGTTACTGACACTAGCTGCAGGTTGCTTCCAGTGAGTTTGACCCTTATTTTTTGCAGTTTCTGCTCTGATGAACTACTGTTGATCCCATCTGAATAGGATCTTTTTCTTGCCTGTTAAGGGTGGTAGCCAATCTGGTTAAATCCAACTAACTCAAGAGAACCATGACTATCGAACAATATAAGTTATGCAGAAACTAACTTATACTGCTAAGAAGAACAATGAATAAAATAGGAAACTGGTTGATTATATTAATCTGCAAGGTTAAAAAATTACTAATATATATTGGTGAACTTGTATATGAAACTTAAAGATCTAACTAATGCCGTAGGGTGCTTTTTATACACCACATAAAACCGAATGGGCTTACAAATCGTTTTGTTGAGAGCTAATGCATATCTATTCCTATAATAACTATGCATTTTCTCCCTAACAGTACTAAACTAGCAGTATTTATTACTACTAACAGTACTAAAATATACTGGCTAGGTATAACAATGTACTGGCAGTACTAACTATTTATCATAATAGTACATAAACTACTTCGTCTAATTTCTCTTGAATCTATAAAATCTTCATCAGCGAGCATAAGTAGAACTTGGCGTGTAACTTTTGTATAAGTTAGCAAACTAAGTGGTAGGATACTTTAAAACCCAATAATCCTCCCTCTATACATGATGTTCCACGTGTTAACCTTCCGTTTCTTCAGTTTGAGCTTCTTGAACACTAGGAGGATGTATCCAAACACACTGCTACTCTTTAATCTGCTTTTTCTTAAACTCTTTTGTTACTTAGTAAACTTGAAATTCTTTAGCTTCCAGTCTTTGGTCACCATCTCAGCATCTCAGCAACACAGCAACACAGCTACACCAACTAAGTTGGCTTTGTTGTTTTTGGCAAACTACTAGCCATAAACGGATTTAATATTTCTTTACCAGTAGCCGTTTGCTGATAGCAATGCATCATTGGCATTAATATGGAGCATTGATAACCAATAGTTTTGAGTAAAACTATCAAACTTATCAACGGGAATTGAGATGTCTTTACCAAGAGCCATTTGCTTTGGACTAGCCAACTCTTTATTGTGAAGCATGGTGAGATGAGAACCATCTAGTTTTTAGCAAACTATGAGCCATTAACAGATTTAAGAAGTCTTTACCAGAAGTCGACAATACAATCAATTAGAAGAAAGATCAAAAACAATAAACCCTTGGGGGTTTATACCCTTGGCCGAACCACAAAAGGAACCCAAACAATCCGAAAAATCGATTTTTGTTCAACCAAATCTTGTACACAACCTTCTTGGTCAACCTTTACTATAATCTAACACTTTGATTTAATTAAATCCCAAAATCACAAATCAAGAAAATTTTTAGAGATTTATAAAATTATCTTGCATGTTTAATTTTTTTTGAGGGGAAAGATTAAGGGTATTTTTAAGAGTAATTTGGTATATGATTGAGTAGTTTTGGTGGAGAATTGAGGATGGATTTGGAGGTTTTGTGGAGCCCTTGCTCGAACAGAAGAAGAGAAGAAGAAGACTGGAAGTAACAAATTTATAAACTGAGTGTGTGTGTTGTTTGTTCGGCTTAGAAAAAAAAGAGTGGGTTGGGTTTATAACTAAATGGTATTAGGCCTGGATTTTATAAAAAGATGGAGAAGTTTCTAAAAATATAAATGTGGGCTTGACACATAAAAAAATATGGGTGTATTGTTTGGGCTTATTGTTGCCGAAAACAAGAGGGGAAAAAAGGGAGAGGGCTCCGGCCTAATTTTTGTTAAACGCTACATTATTTAAATCTCGACTCTAAAAATTTAACTCGACTCGCTAATTTTTATAAAAACATAAATTTTTAAATTCGGTTCGGCCCGACACGAATAAAATATATTTATATAATAAATAAATGAAAAATATATTAAATAAAAATTTAATAATTTTCACAATTAAAAATACGGAGTTCTTTGATTTCTCGATCGGAAACAATTAAAAATAAAATATAAAATTCACGAAAGAATTTAAATGACGATTTTAATAAAAACCGACTAAAATAATAAAATGAATTATTTAAGATTTAGAGAATAGTTATAAATTCAGAATAAGTAGTGACCTTAAATATGGGGTTTTACAGGTCCTGTTGGTTAGTGCAAACATGATTATATTCCACAGGAGGATTATTTGCCTGTGGGTCAGGAAGCATGGTACCACTATTAACTGCAGTAGGCCTGTCGGATCCTAAATAATCACTTCACTTCATAATTATGAACAAGAAAAGTAGGAAGGAGATGAGAAGAATTATAGAGAGAGAAAGTAGAGAGGGAAAGTGAGAGAATGAGATGTTTACTTGCAAATGTGAAAAATTACAAATGACCAACCCCCCTCACTTTCCTTGAGGAGGTGTATACGTATCAAAACTAAAAGGCTTTCATGCCTTTAGTAATTCTACGGGCCGGGCTCGAGATTACTTGGGCTTTCGCCTGATACATGTGACCGGTTAGCTTACATTTAAGAGCTCGTTTACCTATCTAGCCTATTACAACGTATATTAATTAATGACCGAGACGTAATATAATTAATGAACGAACTTCCATTGTTCGACTCATTATTTTGAGGCTAACAATCTCCCCCGAAGTGAGTTCACTGTGACACTCCTTCGTGAGATCAATGAGATTGCTTTTGTCGTTAAGCTCTTATGATCTTTGTCTCTGTCAACATTGTAGGCTTGTTCCTTCATGCTTTGTGATCTATGATCTTGAGCTTTTGTCATTGTCTTTTGACTTTGTCTTTTCGTCCGAGATCTTT
>BQNB010170085.1:0-13711 GCA_026074375.1 Tanacetum coccineum | reverse complement strand
GCTTAGGTGTATCACTTTCTAGAGCAGTTGGTTTCCTAAGGGGCACTTCAGTAGTTGTGGTTATCCTAGTTAAAGGGCACGCATTTCATACTATAGTGAATGTCTGACCAGTAGGTCTCCAAGTGTATCCAATATTTGTGAACACTTTTCCTGTTGGTTTCCAAACTTTTCTCTTTAAACATTTCTTAACAGATTTAGATTTAGTACGAGCATTCACTTCATTGATAAAATCAAGAACATATAAATCATGATTATCAGAAAGCATGCAACCATTACACTTAACACATAAAGGTTCAGAATTCGCATTAAGCTTGGAATGTTGCACATTTGCATTTCCTTTAGGTTTAACAAATCAATTCTTATTTCTCAAACTAGATTTAACTGTCCTAGGGTGGACTTCTACTTTATTCTTTTGAATACTACTTGGTGTTCGTTGAATCTTATCTTTCTTTGTATTGCCTGAAGACTGTGATCCGCTAGCACTAGTAGACGGTTTTACTCCTGTAGAAGACAACATAGGTTTGTTAGAAACTAAGTTTTATGAAGAAGCTGTTTTGTGTTTGTGTTTCCTGAGGATGTGACGGGCTCAGTGAATCTAACTCTTTTGTCCTTATTCTTTAGGATCATAGCCACTAATTTATCATCTGAATTGTTGATGCTAGGGCAAGTTTGTTACTATTATAAGCAACTTCTGAATTTGTTTGGTATACTTACAAGTAGAGTCTAAGGATTCATTTAGAGGATTTTGTGATTTTTCTTATTCCACTATTTCCCTAACAACCGTAGCTTCTTCCTGAGTGTTCTTAAGGTAATCAAAGTGAGCTGACCTATTGTTCAACAATCTAGGGTTTAAATATTCCACATCAATCTTAAGCATTTCTGGATCAATAGTGTGTTTGCAAACAACATTATCAGCTAAATCTTTTCCTTTAAGTTTCCTTAATTCATCCTTGAGAGCTGTAATTACCAAAACTTTTTCCTGAAGACTAGCATTTAAATCAGAGATTTCTACAGACTTTAGATTGATTTGATTAATTAAATCATCACATTGTTCTTTTGATCGAATACGTGCTGGTTTAATCAAGTCATAAAGTTGCTTATAGGTCTGTTTCAAATGCTCATTCTCAGCAATAAGCTTTGACACCCTATGATCTAATTCAATATTTATTGTTTCAATCTCCTCTAAGTCCTTTTTAATCTTATCCTCATTTATTTTTCCACTACAAATTTAATTCTCTCTTTCAACTTCTTTATGACCGTGTCTTTCTCTTGGGACTGAGCTTTTAATTCATTTAATTCAAAATATTGATAAAAACTTGGAGCACTTTGATTTAAAACATAATTGTCCCTTTGAAAAATTTCCTGATTAAGTTGAGTATCAACTTCTAAAGAGATGCAATGTTTTTCAAGAGTGGTAAAACTTCTGAACATTTTATCGTAAATCTATTTTTCAATGAAATCCTTTGTTGAGAAGCTCAGTCTTAAGTTTTAGACACTTTTCACATTCATGCACATTCACAGAAGCATTATCTATAGAAGAAATCATAATTATGTTCGCAATATCTTTGTTAATGTCATGTTCCAAGAGTCGTTCGTTTTCGTTCAAAACTTTATTCATTTTAACTTCAAACATTTTTGACTCTAAACGATATTGTTCCACAGCCTGTTCCATTTGATGAAAGACATTTTGGACTTCAGAAAGTTCATCAATCAAATATTGATAGAATGTATTAAATAAGTCCTTCAGAGCTTTTACAAATGGAATTATTTCATCCCTGAAACAAGCTTTTGTATGTTCGAACCCTCACGAGCCCTAAGTGATAGTTGTGGCCGTGGTTCTTTCTTTGACAACGCACGTCAAAACCAACAATACGGTGTTTAAGTTTTTTCAAACTCGTATTAACCATGCTGACTTTATGAAGTTCTTTTGGAACCTCAAATTTAGTAGGTCTACTAGAAAGAGTGGGTTCTGGAGAATTCACGGACTTCTGAGACCAAAAGGCCTGTTCAGCAGATAATTCAGTTTGTGGAACAAATCGTGTTTCAAAATCTTGAGAAAGTTGATTAAGAATAGCATAATCGACTGGTGTAATATTAACTTTCTTTTCTAACATCATAGGATCTTGTTGTTTTAAAAACATTCTTGAAAGACTCTCTTCAGCAAGCATTAGGGTCTCTTTGGAGTCAGGAATCACAATAGCACTCGTATTCTTAATGACATTACCATCATAAAGCTTTGGTTCCAACTACTGAGCTTTCTTCATATAAAAAGGATTTTGAAAACCTAGAGCTTGTTTAGTGGTATGATCATAGAAAAACTAAGGTTTCATCAACACGTGAACAATTTATGCAGATTGATCTCTTTTAAAAACAATATTATCTAGCTGTTTGATCTTATTTTCTAACGCAATCTCTCTATCGATGTTCCTAGATTCTTCTTTCTTAAAATCATTTTTGAGAAGAGTAACTGTTTGCATTAAAGATTCCTTTTCTTTTAAATATTTAGAAAGAGTTTGTTTAAGACGATCAATCTCTACAGACTATGCACTTGAATCTGAAATGTTATCATTACTCCTTAAATCAACATTTTGTCCTTCTTTCAAAACTTTAACTTGTTCCCTTATATCTTTCAAGCTCAGCAAAGTTAAAGTATCATTGACACTTTTATTGTCCAATTTAATTTAAATCAACATTTTGTCTTTCTTTCAAAACTTTAACTTGTTCCTTATATCTTTCAAGCTCAGCAGTTAAAGTATCATTGACACTTTTATTTTCTAGATTTATCTTGATACAATTAACTACTTGGGTTTTCAGTTGTTCAATCACAGATAATATCAGTGCATCTTGTTGTGCAGATGAGTTGGAATTCTAAATAACTGCCTGTTGTGATTCTGTCACATACTGAGAATAAGGAATGATATTGCTATCACTAGTTATTTCAGTGTCTGATTGGTTCACAAAATTCGACTGTTCAAAAGACGGCATCACCTGCACACCTTGATTAATCATATTATTATCCATATTATCAGGATGGTGTACCTCAACGAGAGCATCTGAACCATAATGAGTTAAATTCGCCATGAGAGCAACTTTGGCAGTGTTGAGTTCATCACAATCATAGTCATACGCATCCAAATCATCAACTTGATAAGCAGCATTATGAGTAATGATAGTCTATATGGCTTGACCTTCTCTGGTTCTTGGGTCTGCCAAAAATGCTAGTTCCTCTTCATGTAGAATTTGACCATTTGCTTGAGCTTGTACCAGCAACACTTTATCCTTAAACCACAAATCATCTTGTTTCCTTTTAGGTTTAGTACACTGTTTAGATATGTGTCTTTCCCCTTTGCAGTTGTAACAAATAACAGTCCTTTGTTTCCCAAAATTGCTTCCACTTGCTCCTGGAGTGTAGGTCCTACTTGTCCCCGTTGCGAAAGAAATTTGCCTCCCCTATACGGGTTGTAAGGACGCTTTTCCATCATTAATGGTAGCTTGTTTCCTAGGGTTTGACAAATTCCTCAGCTGGTTGTTGGTAGTAGGATAACGAGATGTGGCGACAATTGATAGAAATGACATCATATGGTTGATGGCATCAATGGGATCATCACCTTGCTTGAACACTGGAATAGTTAGACCTAAGTCTAATTAGGGAAATTCAGGTTGTTGTTGTTGTTGGTTAACTGTGGGAGCATATTCCAATTGAGGGATGGATGATGGTGGAGAATAAACGTTGTGGTGAACTGATGATTGATAATCATTAGATGGATACGTGATTGAAAGAGGTGTTGATGATTGATTGTTTGAGTATTGTTGAGACTGATAAGGTAATCCATACTGTGGAGACTGATATAGTGAAACTTGTGGTTGAAATTAAGAGTTTTGGTAGGAGTTCTGATGAGTTTGATTAAGGAGAATGGGTCATCTGATAGGTTGCAACCAAAGCAAGCAGATCTGAGTTGCATTCATGCATTAAACGAACTTCATTTGCATGAAACTCGTGTTGTCCCAAGTAAGCATGAAGCTGATCAATGTTAGTTGTGTGCAAATCCCGAACCACTTTGACATCTATCATAAATTTGCTCCACTCAGGAGGAAGAGTATTCAAAAACTTGGTGTTCACTTAAAATTGTTCCAGTTTCACATTCGATATGTTCATGTCATTGAGTAGCAGTGAAAATCTTAAGAAGAAATCACGTAGTGTTTCCCCTTTCTTATAAGAAAACTTATCAAAATCATCATATAATTTGCACTCTCTTTCTTGTTTCGTCAATGAAGTTCCTTGCATGAGAAGTTGAATTCTTTCCTAAAGTTCCTTGGTTATTCGATGATTGCTAACAAGTGCATAGACCTCTCGTGGTAATCCTTGGAGAATGATATTTGTTTCCTTGACATCACAATCAGCTTGAATTGCTTCCGTAGCAGATAACTCAGAATATTTCTTTGGTCTAGTCACTCCATTCTCCTCAATCGTAGGCCAGATGAGTGGACCATTTTCAACGGATTTAAGGATCATTCATCCATGTTGTCTATTCATCATGTATAGCTGCATTCTACTTTTCTAAGAATCGTACATATCTTTTTACATCATAAGTGGACGATTGTCAGCACCCGAAAGAATCACTTTGTCAGCAAGAGTTGTCATTGTAAAAGTTGTATGTTAAGAGATTACTTGTTTGATCGAACGGTTATTGAAAGTAATTGTGTTGTTATGAGTTGTCTTTTGTGTGTTTTATGTCTTGAAACTACACGGGATTTTACAAATCTTGACAAAACCGGGAAAACAAATGAGAGTTTCACGGGATTTTACAAGTCACAGAAATAAACCGTATAATTTTGTTAACAAATTTGTGTGTTTTAACTTAAGTTGCAAATTCGGTGTCCAAATGAAAAATTGCTAATTAGGTTGACACTAGAAATCTGCCAATTCGGTTAAAACTGGAAACTGCCAATTCGGTTGACACTAGAAACTGCTAATTCGGTTATTACTGAAAGCTGCCAATTCGGTTAACACTGAGAGCTGCGAGTTCGGTTGAATCTTGAAAGCTGATAATTCGGTCGAACTTAAAAGACTGCGAATTCGGTGATAATTGAGAGCTGCGAGTTCGGTTGAATCTTGAAAGCTGCTAATTCGATCAAACTTGAAAGACTGCGAATTCGGTGATAACTAAGAGCTGCGAGTTCGGTTGAATCCTGAAAGCTGCTAATTCGGTCAAACTTGAAAGACTGTAAATTCGGTGATAACTGAGAGCTGCGAGTTCGGTTACGAAACACAAAAATTCAAAAACACAAAAAGACTATCTTTTGATTGTTATTTCCCAAATTTTCTTGTACAATTAGTATTACTAAACCTATAGGTACCTTAAAAATGCAAACTTTATGGTTTTTAAGCTAAAATTTTTAAAATCAAGATTTGTACCTTTTAAGGTTTTTCAAAAAACAAAAGTTGTAAAAAATGAGTTTTTATTTGATCCAAAGCAAATACACCTATATCCAAATATACTAGATCACCTTTATCAAAGTAAATGATCTTTTAGTGTATGTTGAAGCTTCAAAAACAAGAAAAACAAACAAGAAAGATGCTACAGTTTGATAGAAATAAACGAACCAAAAGAAAACAAACACAATAACTAAATAAATCACTCCATGGCTCTTGATAGCAATTAAAAAACAATCAAATAACATATATGGAAAGAGGAAGATATGTGGTTTTAAAGAGAGAGTGGTCGGATGAACATTTTAGAGAGAGAAAGAAACATAAGAGAGAAACTTGTATTAAGTATGTGAATAATAAAAAACCAACACCCTTTTCATAGCATGGAAAGGGTATTTATACCTCTTATGGCCGGTTTGGACCTTGGCTTGCATGGGCTTTCCATGGGCTTTGGGCTAACTAGCCTAGTAAGTTTCCAAAAATAAATAAAAGAGCTAACTAACGATATCTATAGAAGTGATCGACACTTTTGTGTTCCTAACACGGATCTACCATTTTGGTAGATCCGTGGATCGCACAAGTGGTGAAATTTTGGCAGAATCGTTTATTTAACTTTTAGACACATTATTCCCTTAGTATGGGATTTTTTTAAAAGACCTTCAAGCTATTATAACACTTTATATTTTACACCAAAACTTGTAAGTACTAAATAAAGAACTTTTCACATTATGGGTCGCTTGATAGGAAATTTGATACATGGACCGTGCTCTATTTTAAAAACTATTTGTTTTGAAAACTAGAGCGACCTGGCTCTGATACCAATTGTGGAATCATAAAAGGGGGGGTGAATACGTTTCCTTTATAAATTTAAGACTTTTGTATCAAATAACCAATCAAGTTTATACTACAACAACTATTCTAAATAACATCAAACAAAGCATATCATCACAACACAATATACAACACAAACATAGATGCAATGCGAAGATAAATATAAAGCGATAAAGGCAAATATAAATGTAAAGCGATAAGTAAAAGAAAGCACCAACCGAACACAATGATTTATAGTGGTTCGGCTATAAAGCTCCTCTTCGCCCTACTCCACTCCCTGAGTACCCAACTCGAGAGTTACTTTACTAGATCAACAAGCTCCTTTAAGGCGGAGAAAACCATACAACGTCTCTTACACTTTATCCGGTACTAAGCTAAATACTGAGTCCTACTTCGAGGTAGAACCAACCTAACGTCGCTTACACTTTATCCGGTACTAAGCTAAATACCGAGTCCTTCTTCTGGTATAACCAAACCCGTTATGTTTTATGGCCTAACATAACAAACCTTGTGTTTTATAGCCTAAACACATAAACCACTTAACATCTAGTTTGTTGTATAATGATTGATATACAAATGTGTATAATGATGATCCAAGACATAATTGTCAATTAAATGTAAAAGCCTAATCTAATACATTAAGATCACTAAGCATGATGTTGTTGATAAAGATGACAAGTCTCTTGGCTTGTTGTGATGGATCTTCATATATGTAGGTATGTGGTGGATGATGATGGCAAGATCTCTAAGCTTGCTTGAATGGAGGATCATGTAGAATCATGCTTGCAACAAATGAAAGTTAGAAGCATTATGATCAAGGGTTATTGGGGTTTTAATGATATGATTAAGTGTGTTTTTACATTATAAAAACTTGTTTATAATGATCCTAACTGTGTGTAATAATGTGGAAGAAAGGTTGTGGAAGGCTTGGGTTAAAAACTAAGCAAATGGGTGGTATTTATAGAAAACCCAAAACTTTGTCATCAAGGTACCACGGATCCACGGATGGTGGATCCGTCTGCCTTTTAGGTGGATCCGTAGGTCGTACGATTCAATTTTAAAATTGTTAGAAATCTTTTAAAATATTTTAAAATCTTTTAAAATCTTTTGCTTAGATCTTAATGTACTTATAAAATCTGATTTGATTTTGTTCTAGAAGGAAAATCAACCTTAACATTAAAAAGAAAAGATTTGTAAGATATGAAATATCTTATAAGATTTGTTTCCAAAATTGGTTAATCCTAATTTGTCTTATTCACTAATATGATTAATCATTATTAAATAAAGGATTACTTAAAAGCATTTGTTTAGTGGTGATGTAAGTAAACTTAAAAAGGTTTATTAATTAAAAAAATGATTTAAAATGATGAAATGGTTTAAATCATTAGTCTAGTTTGTAAAAACATGTTAATAATTTTTGCTAATGGATTTGTTAAATGGATTAAAATGATAATGCAACTTAACCAACATATTCGTACCATTTGTTGAAACATGAGTAGACTCGAGACGTTTAGAGGGTTGAAGAATGTATGCGTTGCTGAGATATTTGTGGACACTGCATAACTTGCACAATTTAACTTATGTATACAACTTACTTGTTTGATCATATTAAAAGCACCAAGATGACTTGTTTAGTTTTAATATCATAATAGTTTGCACTCAAGAATCTCCCCATTTTAATTAGACAAATAATATAAAATTGTAACATATAAAAGATAAAAGTTACCTCGATACCACTATCCTTCTCACCCCTTTTGTTGAAACTAAAAGATTGAATGCAGCCAATCCGTTGATCCTTTCTCCGTTAACACTCTTTTCCCATCCCTAAAAGACGTGTCCATAAGAGTTAAACTTTGTTTCTTCATCCTAGAAAGGCGAGCTTTGCATCAACCCAAGTGAAGTTATAGTTTAATATTCATTCCTTCTAAGCAAACTTTGAGCTATCTACAATAAAGTCCTCAAGCTCCCCTAGCACCTTACACTCCTATGAAAATTGACCTTGGTGCTAATGAATCCATGGATTAAAATTTCTTACAAAGACATAAATAACCTACATCAAGTGTTTAGTTGTGCGCAACATAAAAAATATAATATATCAAAATAATCATATAAAAATAGAAAATATATATATAAATAAGATATAAATATATAAATAAAATAAATATATATATATAAATATTCATGAAAAAGCTAAAAGACAAAAATAAAAGTAAAACGTGCCGAGAACTGCTTCTTGACGAATGGCATAGCCTCCCCGCACTTTACGAAATGCTCCCCCCTTATTCTCGGGGCCATCAAAGGTATAAAAATCAAAAAAAACCTATAAAAAATGTGTTTAGTAAGTTTTACCGAAAGGCGAAAAACCTAGATTACACCATTGGACGTGGACGAGTATAGTTCAAAACTTAACTAAATGTATATCAAGATGCCACCTCTAGAAGTCCATGTTGAAAAAAAGATGCTCCCCCTTGTATGGTGTGGGGACAAGCAATAACAAAAAACCAATAGAATAAAGTTATGGGAAGTAAAATCACTAAAGTAATCCTTACAACACAAGAGTTAGTAGACAAGCGTACAAATCCAAAATACCAATGAAATATATGTAAGTGAAAACAAAAAAATAGATAAATGAAATGTATTTTGATCCTAAAGGATTAAGATAATGTTTTAAGGAGCAAGTAGCAAACCAATAGATAAAGTTGCTAAAAGTAAAAATTTATCAAGAAATATTAGTGGAATTTGTGCGGTCTGCTAGGAACGAAACTACCAAAGCACAGACAGAATGTATCGAACCATTTATAGATCTGTTCGGTCGCCAATGACACCCTTAAAAATAGGGCAGAACCATAGTTTTTGTATCCGTAACCTAAGACACGGGTAGTCATGTAAACACACATAAAAAACAATTGAACAATAGCAAGTAAGGGTCCAAAAGGGATAACATACCAAGTTATAAAGAAGGTTAAGAGATACACAATAAAAAAAACGAAAAGATACCACAAGAGTAAATTAAAAAAATTTTTCCCAAGAGCAAATTCACACTTAAGATTTATATAATAGTAATAGTTAAAAATATATATATATATACATAAATATATATATTATAATATATATATATTAAATATATAATCTTATAAATATATATAAAAATACGTATATTTAATTAACCTGGGGTCAAGTAGATCATCCGGAGTCGTTCCCCAACGACAGTGAAATTAAAACCTTGTTTTCCGCCGTGCTCAGAAAATTATGATTTGAATATAGAAGAAAGAAATGATTTGAGTAACTATAACTATAAATAAAAGCAAATTAAAAAATGAATAAATAAGAAGCTATTAAACACCAAGGATAATTAACGGGAACAAATAGAAACGCGACAATTAAGCAAATAAGAACAAAATTAAACTTTAAAATTGCAAACTAATCATTTTACCCAAACCTAAATAAGGTGACAAAAGAAAAAATTCTAGTAAAAAGAAAAATAATTTTTAATTTAATTATTAATAATTTATTATGGAACTTAAAACTATTTTATTTAATACTAATTACAACTCCGTATAAAAAATAAGCAAATTAATTTCTAAAAAAAATTTATAAAGCTTAATCTATCTAAAGCTATATCTAAACTAAGAGCAAACTGAATTTTGAAACCTAAACCTAAGTTTCCTAGCTAAAATGAAATCTTATAATGACAGCTGTGGTAAGTTACCACTGCTGATGCAAATGGCAAAGCCAAGCTCAAATGCAGGCACCTAATGAGGTTAAACCTGCACTTAACACTCTTATTGAGTGTGCAAAAACACAAAACAAGTAATAACCAAGCCTTGTAAGGCTTGGTTCAAATTTGCTCAAGCAAAGACAAAAGGAAACAGTCCCCTGGTGCTGAGATGAAAATATTAAGCCTTAAAATCATTATAAGCTCAAACTAATGATTCAAAATAACTCAAAACCTAATCAAATATGCTGATTCAACTAACCAAAAGGAAATCATTTAGTCACTTTGACTTTTGGTGGTCAAATAAAGCTAAACCAAACACCCCTTTAAGAATTGACAGAATTTATAAAACATTAGAATCTAAGATCTAATTATCAAAACCTTATTACCAGATCTTAAACAGCTTATATTAAACTTAATGAACATAAATCAACAACTGAATAAGCTAAATTCTAAGATCTACACTATAAACTACTTATTTTTGGTTTTTTTAAGCTTTTTATGACAGAAATGAGAACTCTAAGATTTATGATATAATAAGCAAAAACAGATAATAAAACACACTTAATAAGCTAGAATAAAGGTAAATAAGCACTTATAAGCAAAAAGTTTAAGCTATTAAACTAATCTACACTATTAAGCATATATTTAAGCTAAAACTTAAAATGAAAGGAATATTAAAGAAGACTTACAACTGGCTTCAGCTTAACAGAAGCTATTAACTCAATTATCAGCTACAAGCTCTAGCTTATCCTATTGGATAAGCTAGTAAAAGTCCTTGGGATTCCTTCCATGATTGAATCCCCTTCCAAAAACTAAAATCCAATTAAGCAAAGGTGATAAGATTATTAGCTTATTTTAAGAATTAAAATATGATTAAGGTAAGTTTAAGCTCAATTACTAGCTTATAGACTAGTAAGAGCTTTATAGGATCTTATGAACTTTTAGCTTAACAATTAAAGGAAAATGAGAGCTTATGAGTTGAAAACAGGAGAGCTTATGACGAAATAAAACTAAATTTCATTAATGAAAACTGAGTTACATTACTTGAAAGGAAATTACATAATCTAAAAACTAAAATTAAGCTAAAATTAAAAGCTACTAAAAAACTAGGTGGTGTGTGTGTGATAGTGAGGGCTATTTATAGCCTGTTGATGAAGATTCTAGGCCTTGCCTTGCTTCCCAAGCTCCTTTCAATCATGTCCGTACAAAATCCTAATCATTGGAGGATTGATTATGGCCCTTGGATCACTAAATATCTCACACGGATTGCCAGCGTGGCAATCCGTGATTGAGACACTTGTGTTTCTTTTGAGTGTATATCCAGTGTAAAAACCCATCATCTCTTGTGCTTTTCCTCCATTTCACGTGTGCTTCCTTGATGAGATTGGTTAATGAAAAGCTTAAGTGACTAATTTAACCCTGCCATTGTGTTGTAGACCTCATGAATTGACCAATGCACCCTTTAATTTGCATTTGCCCCTTGATTTGACCATAGGTAAATAAGGTAGGGGATGATGAATAGTAACATGTTCTTGGCGCCATTTATAACTGAAAACGTGTAAATTAGATTTAAACTTTGGTCATTTGGCAATTATGGTCCTTGTCTTTGATGTATAAAAGAACAAGTGTAAAATAACTTTTATCTTTTGGCAGGAATGGTCCCTAGACTTAGTGTAAAGGGATAATGGGCTTAGTAAATGGGCTTTTTGGATCCGGGTAAGGTAGCTAAGAGTTTAGGCCCATTTAAGGCTTAGGGGCCATTTGTGTAACATTTGGAAACTTGAGGGACTAAAATGGAATATTTTGGGTTTTTTTTTCCTTTTATGGTTGATTGAGGTTTGACTAGGGTTGACTTTTTGACTTTGGCTTCCGGCTCTTGCACGCTCTTCCGTTCTCGTGTCCGTGTTTGCCCGTTTTTTGACGGTTTTCTTGTGATTTTTGTCTTATCCGTACCTGCATACACAAAACACAAAAACAAGCATATCTTTGCCATTTTTAGTATGTTTTTAGTCATTTAGGGTCATTTTTGGTGTTAACGGATATGTGTATTTTATACTTATCAATGTTCAAGATCCATACATCCACATGTTGTGTTTTAATTTTTGAAAGATTATAAATAAGATTTTATAAATAATGATGTTACCTTATTTCACTAGTTAAATAATATGTTCTTTGTGAGATAAGAGTTGGATGGGAGTTGCAACAATAGAAATGAAGGGATTAGGTTAGTCTTAGGTGTAGTTTTGTTGTGGATTAGTTGTGAATGGAGATTAGGCTAGATTAAGCACTATTGTGAAGTTTGATGTGATTTCTGGAAGCGTTTACAAAAAATGATGTTGCTGATCCAAAATGGTTTTGAGGTTTTGGTCGACCTAAAAATGGTTTCATTATGCGTAAAAGTAATTTTTGGAGAGCTCGTTTCGAATAGATAGTTTTTCATATACCGCACATTAAAATTTGACTTAAAACAGCCAAGTTATAGCCAAATGAAAATTGAAACATTTTTCGACAAAACCGAATGAATAGTTACTGATGTGAATAATAAAATGGGTTTTCGAACACTTTCGGACATTTTTGGACTTTTTAAATATTAGCGAAACATATAGTAAGACATATATATTGATTAGTATCATTTAAAGACGTTATTAACATATTTTAGGAAAAACGTTAATGTAACATTTTCCCTTTTTGTGTTCTGAATATTTCATTAATAGTCATTTGACTATTTGACTTTTGTCAGTTTATTCAGATTTTGTACCGTGTTGACGGTAGTGATTTTTTTGAGATATGTGATGATTTGAGGTTTATTGTGATTAATAACTTCTTTTGGAAGGTATTATTGTGTTATTTGTATTCCGAGTGGTTCGACCTGTGAATGTTGAGAAATGCCAAAAAACGAGTCTGACACGTCTGTTAATGTCCAAATGAGTTTTGAAAGGGTTTAAAGTGTAAATATGTCGTGTAAATACTCTAGGTTAATGGAAAAGTATTTTTAAGGTGAATAAAAATGCTAATTAACTTTGGGGTAAAATTTACGGTTGAGTTTTACGAGTATTTAAGTGATCCCGACACGAAAAGAAAGGCCCAAGACCACTTTGGATCCATGGCCGGTCAAGAAGTCAAAGAAGGGAACAAGGAGGCATGATTTTAGCTTCCTTGTCTTGCATTGGTACATATATATGCCATTAAATATATAATTCCACTTATTTTCTTTTCATTTCAAAAAATAAAACACACACGTGTGTGTGTGTGTCTTTGATCGTCTGCCCCTAAACCACCATAATCCACCATAAAAATTCCAACTTTGATCGAGAACGTGATATTCCGGGTTGATACGAGTGTTTGGGTATTCATTTAAACAACGTTTGGGTTGTCCGGTTCGTGTCGAAATATATATTTTTGAAGATTTTCTTATAAGTTTTCAAATTTAAATTTCGTTTGTCATTTTGGGTTTTCTTTTGATGCATAGATGTTAGTTGTACAAGTTGATTGTTGTGAAAATTGATTTTTGGAAGCGAAACGAAAGAAAAGAGGGTGTTTGGTTCGTGTAGTAAGAAAAGGAAAAAGAGGGTTTTTGTAGTTTTGATGTCGTGGTCGTGATGGTTAAATAATATATGATGCTAGAATACTTATTTTTGATAGTAGCTTGTATAGCTTATTCGGGCTTATTTTTAAGCTATTTCTTGGCTTATTTGGGCTTATATGCCACGAAATCTTCCCAAAATCACTAG
>BQNB010170084.1:0-13711 GCA_026074375.1 Tanacetum coccineum | reverse complement strand
TTCACTTCACTTCACAACTTCTTTTCACCTCACAACTTCACTACACATCACCTAGACACTAACAAGATCACCCTGGTCTATCTAAACTTCCTATGATCACCATGATCTAACAACTATACACACCATGATCACCGCGATCTAACTATTACACAAGTTTTAAATACATAGACTCGATCTATACATTGTGAATGTAAGACATGTCACGAATGCACTAACTAGCCTACATAACTTCGTATCTTAATGATAACGAAAGTTCTTTTCTTGCACTTGGAGGAATAAGCTTGAATCACTTGGAAACAAATGCTTAAGATTAAATGATCAAAGGATTGTAGGAAAGTATAAACATATTTAGAACAGAAAGAAAGTGTGTGCAAAAGGTGAGAAAAACAATGGGGAATGGTCCAGTATTTATAGGCCAGCTGAGCTGGCTTTTTGTCTAGGCGGTCCCCTTAAATAGGGGTCGGTCCCCTTAAAATTGAGAGGCCCGCCCTTTATAATTAAGGGGGCCGCCCAGCCCAGACGCTCCCTTTTTTGTCTTTTTGGGGGGAGGTGTTTTCTAGAACATTTTTAGCCGTTTTTGGGTAGAAAATTTGAATTCAAAATATTTATTTGAATAAAACATTTCTTTTAAATCTAAAAATATTTTGTAAAAGTTACAAAAATATTTGTGACATTTTTATAAAAAATATGAGGTTAAATAAAAATTCATTTGATCATAAAATAAATTAAGCATTTATTTATTTATACCTTAAGTGATTTACGTCGGGTGCAAACTTCGTTGAAGAAGACTTGAGATGTTGAGATATGTTGTCGTATGAATGCATTGATGATTTGTGATTACGAGTAACTTAAGCACTTTACATTATGTGTTATAAATTACATGTTTGTCATCACCAAAACATTAAAAGAATGTATAGATTGAATATCATAATATTTCTACCAACAATCTCCTCCTTTTTGATGATGACAAAATATGTAAACTATAACTCATAGTAAAATGTATAAATTACTTGTTTACACTTCTTCTACCCCTTTTTTTGAAGCAAAAAGGTGGACTCTTAGGCGAGACTTATACTACACTTTAAACCATGAACCAAAGAGGCAAGCTTGCATTATCCTAGTGAAGTCTTGCACCTATTAACCCCGTTTAATCATCCCAAGATATCTAAAAGTTTTGTTTCCAAGGTGATTTCCAGCTTCAATTCCTACAATGAAAGAAAGAATACTTCCATCAACAATTGAAGAAGTATAACACCTAGTGTGCATAGCATCCTTGTTTTGCTTTCATATCCACATATTTGTAAATCAATTTAGATCTTTGTAATTGGTGTAGTGCTAGATTCTTAGACGACTTTGTAAGTATAGTTATTCGTTGATGATTTTAACAATAGTGTTAGGATAGTTTGTGATATAAGTAGTGTACTGAATGAAGTCTTGAAGTTGTGAAAAGGTGTGAAGTTGTGAAGAATTGTGAGTTGTGAAAAGGTGTGATGTTGTGAAGAAGTTTGGAAGTTGTGAAGGAGTAACAAGTCGTGAAGTGCGTGTTGTGATTAGATTGGTTCTACTAAAGAATTATAACTCGACATTTTAGCTTTGTGTCGACAATCCGTGTAAGCCAACGTTGTGTACGGTTTTCCTCCGCCATAAGGGAGCTTGTTGATATAGTGGAAGAAAACTCTCGAGTTTAAGTGCTCTGGGAGTGGATAGGGCAAGAGGTGCTTCGTTACCAATACCATCTAATAAATCCTCGCGTTGTGGTTTGATTGTTCTTACTCTTATCTCTTGTCTTACTTTATCATTTCATATACTTATATTGTTCATATTGTGCAAACATTGAATTCACAAAAAGTCGAATCTCAGTTTTACAAACATACATAAACGTTAAATTAAAAAGCGGTGAAACTATTCAACCCCCTTCTAGTTTTCCACAATTAGTATCACAGCCACGTTAAACAAGATTTTTAAAATAAATTGTATTTTAAAACTTGAAGCGATCTATGGAATCGGAAAAATATTTAGAAGGGCAATCTATGCAAAGACCACCACTATTTGAAAGTGATGGATTTATTTATTGGAAAAATAGATTCAAAACTTATGTGAAATCAAAAGATCTAGATCTTTGGCATGTTATTACCAATGGTGATTTTCCTCCTATATTCAAATAAATCCACGAAACAAAAAAGGATGGAAGTTGTACCTTTTCATAAACAAAACGAGATCTTAAAAAAAACTTGCAAAAAATATGAAGCTAAAATGTAATTTATAGTATTGCATTAGTCCGCGTAAAGAAATATGAAAAGATTATTTTATGCGTCAAACCGCAAAAGAAATTTGGGATACTTTGTTAATCACTCATCAAGGTAATAATCAAGTCAAAGCTAACAAAATAGATTTTCTTGTTCAACAATATGAACAATTCAACGATTCTGGAAGAAGAGTCAATAGATTAATGCCTTTGCAAAATTAACACTATAATACAGTTTAAAAGCAACTTGATGAAGTTTTTCTAAGCAAGAATTGCGTTAGGTAAGTTTTTTTAGGCATTAACATCCAAAAAATGGCGACGAAAAGTCCCACGGCGATTGAAGAATTAAAGAATCTAACAACTCTACCACTTGATGAACTCATTGGAAATTTGAAAGTTCGTGAAGAAATAATAAAGAAAGATTATGAGACGGTCAAAAGCAAAAGAGAACAAAATGGATCTATTGCGTTGAAGGCTAGAAAGGAATCTAGTGATGAAAATAGCTCAAGTTCTGATTGTGAAGACGAAGAATAATACCCAATGTGGCCGTAGAAAACTTCAAGAATATTATTCAAAAACGAGGTAGGTTTTGTAAAACGACAACCACACGATGAAAGAAAGCCATTCCAAAAATATAAGGATGACAAAAATGGCAAAAGCGAAAGGAAATGTTTTAAATGTGGTGATCCAAATCATCTCATTGGTGAATGTCCAAAAGCGTCGAGAATCTATAATCAAAGAGCTTTTGTTGGAGGATGTTGGAGTGATAGCGACGAAGATGAAGAGAAGAAGACAAATGATGAAAAATATCTTATGGCTAAAGCATCGAATGAGGTACTTTCCGAAACCGAATACTTTAGTAATGACCAATCATCATTAGACGAAAAAGACTTAGATAGTGAATATAGTCGACTATGCAAAGTAGGACTAAAAGTCATGGCTAAAAATAAAAGTCTAAAACAAGCTAGAATTCAATTAGAAAATGAAGTACTAGAACTAAAAGATAAAATATCTAGATTAGAAAAGGATAAGGAAGTTATATGAATGCAAAATAATGCCAAGACCTTAGGTTTGAAAATGGAAAAACTTAAGTAGAAATATCTAAGCTAAATCATTTGATAATAGTGGTCACATCACTTAAAAAAAATAATAATTTCTCAAAAACCCCCCGGAGATAAAAACCCGGTCTAGGATTTAATTTTACGCAAAGGAGCCACCTAGTTAACCAAACCAGAAAATTTATAAAAGCACAAAGATCGAGTCGAAAGAAAAGTTGGTAGAATCAAAACTCATTTTCTAAACAACAAATTCAGACTTATTAACAATACAAAATTCCGATTGCGAGTGATGACTTAGGTAAAACGTTTTTTATAAACCTTAATCATCAAAACTCAGAGTTAGGAAATTTATAAACCCAAAATGAGGCTAAAACGCCTCCTCCGAAAAACTAATAGTCCATTATCCACGGTCTAAAACATCTCAACCTAGAAAGAGACCAAGGTAGACACAATTAAACCCTACCACTATCACGCAATGTGGAATCATCCACATCAACCAAGCTTCACTCAATGTGGAAGATGTTCACCATGCATGTGTCCGAATCAAATGAAAAACATTTGTGGAAACAATAATTTCGGATACATGAAACATTGGGGACCAAATGGCTAAGTCGTCTCAACCTTTGAATTTTCGACATCTACAAACATTCCTTGTCTTCCGACAAATGGATTGAAGAGTTCATGATAGGATTCCCATGAATCCTTATCCTTAAAGCTTTCTACCTTGAAGACATTGAAGAAACTCATTTAAAGTCTAAGGTACGTCTTACTTTCCAATCTCGTAGAATATAGGTCATAAGAAGATATTTATGTGATGCCATGATATATTAGTATAATTTAGTCTTAGAATATATTATAGTCTCTAGAGATATCATTTGTTGGTTTTCTAGCTTTGAAGAGATTAGTTCTCTATGAACTACTCTTTCGCGTAGATTATAGTCATACGTCTACAAAATGGAATTCTTCTATGACCACATAGCAAACTCACGTAGATGAAGAAGAGCTAGCTAGTGGTTAACAATTAACATAGAAGTAGGATTAGTCGCGCGAAGATCATTGACACACTATGGATGAAACAAACTCCCTTCGACCTCGACGATCGTCTCGGATCCATGTCAACCATCATCTACGTCTATCGGAATCAACTTGTTGATATTTTCAACTATGTCTTACTATTTCATTATCTTCGCTATCCATTCTCGTCTCATCTCAAATCGAATCAACTAATTTTTTTTTAAAATTAATTCCTCTTCCTTGCAAGAAATCTCATCTCTAAATCACCTCTCAAATTGACGTCTTGATTATCTCGTCCGAAATAGTCAAAGAAACTTTTTAATTAAACAAAGAGTTAATTAAAAATTGTCAATATTCATTCTCACAAAAACTGGCCAAAAATCGAAGAATTTTTTTTTCAGAGGGCGGCCCCCTTAAAATTAAGGGGACCGGCCGTGTAAAATGGGCGGCCCCCTTAATTAATTAAGAGGACCGCCTATCTGGAAAAGCAAACACCCCTTTTCAGACGAATTTTTATGCCAAACACACCATTCACTCTTCTTTCCAAAAGCTAAAAGCTAACATCAACCGTCGTGTGACAAAGATCTTACAAGTTTCTACATAAGTGATTCGTAGCTTCTCTTATATACACATCCTAAGACTAAGTACTTTCACTACCGTTATCAATTCTCCCCTTAGGAATGTCACCGATGTTATATCACCATGAGGATCAAACTTGCCCATCGTCTTAGGATAGAAAACAATCAAAATCTACAAAAAGATCGTAAATCGTGTCATTATCTAATTTAATAGTCTTGTTACTATAAAAATAAATATTTCGATAAAAATCTTTACAACTTAATTATTTCATCCGAAATATTAAGTACTATTAATTGGCGAGAAATGCAAATTAAAAGTCCACTCTTATTATTATGTCATACTCGTTCATAAATAAAAACCTTAATCATGCCTCTATTATTAAATAGATGGTTAATATTTTCTGTCCACCCTTTTTCCGCTACTACCTTTAAGATAACCTCATATCTCGTCGTGTGATTGTTCTATGAACATTCACATACTACGATACAAGGCTATACATAACTTCGTCGTGGATGAAGTTTCATTGTATCTAACCATCATTCGTCATGACATTGTCAAGCTCCATCCATTACGTCTTATTCTTCTTCATTTTTCTCTTTTATTCCAAAATTTATGTCCAGATGAGCACGAACTAAAAGGGAAGGGAAAATACTCTCAAGAACTCACATTGGTGATTCTTATGCACCAAAAACCACTTAAATGTGAGCCATTATAACACCTTACGTCTAGGTCTTAGTAAATAGGACAAAGCGATTAAGTTTTCGGCATAATAAAGAAATGATAATCATCAAAGAATTGTTTGACAAAAATTCTAAGAATTTTTTTTAACAGGGGGTGGCCCCCTTAATTCATAAAGGGCGTCCCCCTTAATTTTAAGGGGACCACCCAAAATTTAAGGGGACCACCCACTGACAAAAAAAAAAAAAAAATTTCTCTCTGTGTCTAGGTTTCTATTTTATACAAAAACACAAGATTGAGAAAAATTTATAAGCAGACTTTTACTAATTATTCTATCTAAATGCATATGTCATTATACATATATACAATAGTTACAATATATTATTTTCTAAAAGGTCTTTCTCACAACTAGGAGCACATGAAAATCAATTTTCACATATTGTTGAGATATGCTAAAAATATTTTTTTAATCATGCATAAAGACCTCTAACTTGTTGTCAAAGTATATAATCTAATATATATTTTTGACACTCTTGATTGAATCAAGGAGTACTTCAACTAATTCTTAAGTTTTACGTTTATTAGAGTCGAAATAATTCTTACTCCACATTTGTTGCTTTTATTTTAGACAGCAACACTATGATTCTACATAAATCTCATTTGATGAATTGAAACCTAATTTCCAAGTAATGTAAATCTTGCTATTAAATACACACCTAATAGAATGTCTTCTATTATATGTTTCCTTTAAATGCTTCTCTTGAGATCCCCCTCAATTACAAATATAAGAGAATTGATTGCTCTTTGCTAGTATGAAATGATTTTTTCTTAGTAATAGAACAGCATTTGCATGCTCACTTAGTAAAAGCCATAATTTTACAACAACACAATTAAACTTGTAAAAATTCTTGTGTGGTGGCTCATCTTAGGTCTTATTAATTATTTCACGCTAACATGTTTGTTTGCCAAACAATATGTGAAAAGTTTCCTAATTTATCTTGTTTACAAACTAGGTAATTTGCATGATTACGTGCTAATTGCTATTGTCATAGAAAGTTGGACTTGCTTCAAAATTGATCTCCAAAACAAGACCTTTCTTAAAGATTTCTGAACAAAACCTTATTTTTTTGGTCGTCTGAAAATTTTCAGATGGGTGACCCCCTTAATTCATAAAGGCGGCCCCCTTATATTTAAGGGGACCGCCCACCTATTTAAGGGGACCACCCTCTGATTCATAGATTTTTCACTGTTTTCTTTCCCCTCTTCTACCTAGCCACACCTACTGTTCCTAAAATTCCTATATAACCACCATGGGCACATTGTTATTTTAACAATGTTCATCCACCCTAAATTGCACCTTTCTCCAATTACAAATACATTCTCATCCTCACCATCATCACCACAATCATCTTCACTAATGACATCTCCTAACAAACCTAAATCCAAATCCTCAAGAGTAGCAAAGATAAGTGTAAGACCTATTTGGAGAAAGAAATTAAACACTTGCGACACATCAAGTGAGAACAATTTAGCTCACTTACATCCACTACCAAATCACACTCACTCCTCTATGAATCATCTCAAGAGATCAATCCTTCTACTCCGCAAACCAACAACCTCAATTCCATTTAGGACATTTGTGTCACAAATGATGAAGATACTCCCATATTACCACAAGTTGTTAATCCACCTCCACTCACACAAACCAATCCACATGTTGCTAGTATGATTCATACTCAAACTCAAGGTGATAACCAAACTCAACTTACTCCAACTCCATCTCCAAGTAGGGAAAGACTTGTTGATGAAATTAATCAACTTTAAGACTTATCAAGTCTTCTACCCATGCATCTTGCACAACAAAACATATCACCCTCATCACCTTACTCACCAAACCTTCCTCACACCATCAATTTACAACAAGTTGACACCCATGTTGGCTATTGTCCTTGTTGCCGATTTACCCAAAAAGATTAAGTATCTCCTTACTAGGCCACAACCTCCACCTCAAGTCCAACGTGACTACCCTCCAACAACCACCTCCGCTCCAAACTCTCCATCAACAACCAACTAATCACATCTTATGCCTACTTTTCTTGCTTTTAAATAATCGTCCAATTTTTTTTGTGTCGCAAGCAAGTCTAAAGTTCTTCTATGGCAACTTAGGATCTTTTCTAGTTTAATTTATGTTTCGATATGCTTCTAAGCATATTATTTGATATATGCATGAGTGTGTTTTACACACAATCTCTTTAATCAATGAATGATCTTTTGTCTTAATTATTGATTAATTGATTTTATGGCAAATTATAATACAAAATGTTGCTATATTTTTCCTTCTAACTTGCTACATGTTAGAATATATTTGTCTTGTGCTTCTCACTTTTTTTGTAGCAAAGTTACTATAGCTCGATTCATTGGTGCCCTCGAACGAGGGGGAGCACACATCAAGGGGAGCTTTAATGCCGTCGATTTTATTAACTTCACTCGACGAGGCCTTTTTGATTCTACAAAAAGGGGGAGAAATAAACAAAAACTCTCTAAATACTGTTAAAAACAATATTAACAATTAATAATGGGTTTAGATTTTGTAATCATCAAAAAGGGGAGATGTTGATATAAAAAGCCTAAAAACATTTATTAATATTTATCGACATCCTTAACGTTTTGATAATCACAAAATATAAAAACGCAAATGTAAAATTAAACGAAAACAAGTAATTATTAGTAATTTTCAATTAGATAATTTTAATCACTTAAAGGTATGAATAAATAAATCTTAATGCATTTTAATGATCCAAGGAAATTTGATTATTCAACCTTATATTTTATAAGAATTTGTTGAACATTTTTATATCATTACAAAACATTTACTACAATTAAAGAGAAATGTTTTATTTCAAAATAAAACTTTGAAATTCAAAATTTTTGACCTAAAAACGGCTAGAATAAGTCCAGTTAACACCCCCCCTGAATAGGACAAAAATTAAGCGTTCAGAAAATAGGGCGGGCCCTTAAATACCTGGCGCCCCCTTAATTATAAGGGGACCGACACCTTATTTAAGGGGACCGTCCATAGACCCCGCTCCTCCAACTTATCAATAAATACTGACTAATAATTCCCCAACATTTTTTCTCACCTTGCACTCAGTCTTTCTATTCTAAAATAGCCCAAACATCTTTCTAAATCCTTGATCATTATAAAACCATAAAGCTATTGTTCCAAGTGATCCAAGCACAATTCCTCAGTCAAGAGAAGAATACTTCCATCCATCAAGTGAAGAAGTATTAAACCTTAGTGTGCATACAATCATGTTGCATTCATATCACATAGTTGTAAATCAATTGTATATCTTAATAAGTTGTATGTATAGCTAATCTCCGACGATCTTTGAAAGTATAATAGATCTGGTGATTTTAACAAGTGAAGTGTTAGATATTTGTGGATATAAGTAGGTTTAGTAGAAGTGAAGTCCTTGAAGTGAGTGACAGCAAGTGTGAAGAAAGAGTGTGAAGTTGTGAAGAAGTGTGAAGTTGTGAATGTTTGTGAAGAAGTTGTGAAGCTTTGAAGGAGTGAACAAAGTCGTGGACAGTTGTGTGTGATATATTGGTTCTAGCTCTAGATTAGAACTCGACAATTTAGCTTTGTGTCGTAAATTCGTGGTAAGCAACGTGTGTACGGTTTTTCCCTCCGCCAAACGGAGCTTGTTACATAACAAAAAGAAACACTCTCGAGTTTGGTGCTCGGGAGTGGAGTAGGGCGAAGAGGTGCTTCGTTACGAACCACTATAAATTCCTCCGGCGGTTGTGGGTTTATTGTTCTTACTCATATCTCTTGTTCTTTACTTTTATCATTACATATACTTATATTGTTCATATTGTGGCAAGCATTGAATTCAAAAAAGAGTCAAATCTAAGTTTTACAAACATACATAAAGTTAAAATTAAAAAAAGCGGTAAAAACTATTCAACCCCCTTCGAGTTTTCCACACATATGTCGGTCCCATTAAATTAAGGGGTCGCCCACGCTTTGGAGCTCCCTTTTTTTGAATATTCCAAGGAAGGTGTTTACAGGAACATTCTAAGCCATTTTTTTAGGTAGAAAATTTAAATTTACAATATTTAATTTGAATAAAACCTTTCTTTTAAATGTATAAAAATGTTATGTAAAATTTATGAAAAAAGTTTGTAACATTTTATAAAACTTGTGAGGATTGAATAAAAATACCATTGATCTTAATAATAAATTAAGCATTTATTTATTCATACCTTAAGTGATTTACGTCGGGTGCAAACTTCGTAGAAGCAGACTTGAGACGTCGAGAGATGTTGACGTATGAATGCATTGATGATTTGTGATCACAAGTAACTTAAGCACTTTACGTTATGTTTTTATAAGATTACATGTTTGTCATCACCAAAACATGAAGAGAATGTATAGATTAAATATCATAATATTTCTACCAACAATCTCCCCCTTTTTTAATGTGATGATAAAATGTAAAACTTATAACTCATATAAAATGTAATAAGTTACGTGTTTACATTTTCTCTCCCCCTTTTGTCGAAGTAAAAAGTTAGACTCTTAGGCGAGACTTATACTACACTTCAAACCCTAAACACAGAGGGGCGAGCTTGCAACTTCCCTAGTTAATCTTGCTCCTATCAACCCCGTTGAATCATCCCAAGATATCTACTTTGACACTTGAGCACCCCTTAGCTCATTGCACTCCTATGACACTTGCATTCCATGTATATAGACTCTAGTGGATCCATGGATCAAATTTTGTTGCAAAACTCTTAACCTGACAACAGGGTTAGTTATATGTATGTATATATATATATGAGCAATATTAAATGGTTGGAATACACATATCAAGAAATGTGTAGATGTCATAATGGTTGCAACTCCCCCTTGGTGTATGCTTCCCCTTGTTTGGGGCATCAAGGAATCAAGCTACGGAAGTGTGCTACAAAAGAAAAAAATTAGTAGAAAAGTGCACATATATATAATAACGATGATAGCTATATATATTGATGCACTAACGGGGAACAATCCATTTTATACCAAAAATGACCCTTAAAAGATGAAAAATGAATATATTATGCTTGTATATTGTATATTTTGTCTCTTATGATGTGTAGGTACGGATATTACAAGAATCACATGAAAAGAGCCAAAAACTAGACAAAAACGAACACGAGAACGGAAAGAGTACACAAGAGCCGGGAATTTATTAGCAAGAATCAACAAAAGTCAACAAAAGTCAACTTTGGTCAACTCATGAGAAGACAAACCCTTGAAAGTACCAAAAGGACCTTAAATGTTAAACCTTTTTCACCTTAAGTCCCAAATCTAATTACACCGTTAGTCCTTTATTACTAAGGGACTAACGGTCGTTAAGTCCAAAATATATAAACCCTTAACCTTTAACCGAGCCCAAAAGCCCAAATCCCTTGGCCCGTTTACCCTTTAACCCAAGTCAACTCTCTTTTAACTCGGTCAAAAGAGTCAAAACGAAATAAGAAAAGAAAAAAGGCGCGAAAAGTGGTTTTCACTATTCACCGTCTTCCTAATTCACCCTGCGTCAAATTAAACGGGTAAAACCCACTTCCCTACACTCGTCCTACATGGCATAAATGATTCTAGTGCAAAGCTCCAGCTCAGCAAAGAGATACGTCACTCTTTGATAATGATTGGCTGAGTTAACACATTCTGACAACAAGGATTGACACGCAATCACCAAACAAACACACTAATTTGGGAAATTTACACTAAATTCAGTTCAAAAGAAGCACAAGGCCTCCAAGAAGGTAGGATTGCCAAGCTGGCAATCCGTGTGACTCTTTTCAATCCAAGGGCTACAATTAAAGGGGCAATGATTAGTAGAGATCAAGGGACAAGATTAAAGATGTTAAGGGAGCGTCTAAAGGGGCTAGAACCTTCTCCTCTTGCCTATAAAAGGAAGCTTCAACTCACATTCACAGGGGGAATCTAGTAGAGAATTAGGGTAGCTTTAGCTTATGTAATTTTAGCTTATTGTAACGTTTTTAGTATTGTTTTCAATTAATGTACCTTTACTTTTCAAAAGCTTGTATTCAGTTTTCATAATCAATAAAATTTTAGTTTACATATTGTTCAATTTTCAATTCATGTTTTACCTTTAATGCATAATGGTTTGATTAAGCTCTTTGATAATAAGCTAAATTGTTCATAAGCTGCATAAGCTGTTAAAAACTTGAATACTCCTTGGAATTGGATGGCTGCTTTGAGTATTCAAGTGGTATTAGTTCCTGATGGTCAGGAGTTAGGATTAGATTAGGAAAGTGATTTAAGCTTAAAGCTATAAGCTTAAGCTGCTCATATAAGCTCTAATTTGAGCATTTACCTCTGTTTAGCTGAGGTAAAGGTACTCATCTCTTTTCCTTTTTCTATTTACTCTGCTGTCATTTTATATTCTAGTTATACTATTCATTTTAGCTTATTTCTGCTTAATATTAGCTTATTGCTGTTTAGATTTGCTTAATATTGCTTATTATTGTTATTAGATACTTATTGTGTTTAATTGTTAGCTTAAATCTTAGTTTTCATATCTTTGATATAAAACAGTCATAAAAACCAAAAATATTAGCATAATCTGTTGTTTAATTGATTTAGCTTATTTGATTGTTAAAATGTGTTCATAAGGTCTTTCATAAGCTAACTACTATCTGGTATTGATTATCTAAGTTTTAAAACTAAGATTCATAAGCTAAAAATGGTAATAAGCTATTTAAAGGGGTGTTTGGCTCAAGACAGCACTAACTTAAGTTAGTGTTGTCAAGAGACTTTTAGCTCTTTAAATCAAGTTTAGAAATCATATTGAGTTTTATGAGATAAAGTTTTATGGTCTTAGTTAAGTTTAATCAAGTTTTAAAAAGATTGAGTGTAGATTTCTTGAATCTGAGTTCATAAGCTCAGATTTAATGCATTTTGAGCTTAAAATTGTTTTAGTTGATTTTATTGATCAAGTTGCTCTTGCTTTGGCGTTTATTTGGTGTAGAAACCAAATCATTAAGGTTTGCATCATTGGTCTTGTGATTTGGATGGGAGATTTTGTCAACTGCATCAGTAAGAATAAAAGGCCTTAAGGCCATTTTCCATCTTAAATTTAAGGTAGTTTAAGTTAGAATTAGGTATTAGAATTTAGTACACAAATAGCTTATAGGTTAAAGTAGATCTGTTAGGACTTAATTCAGTCTTAATTGCTTATTTGCTTATCTGTTTTAAGTCTGTAAGTCTTTTAGAATTTTGATAAAAAGTTGAAAAACCAAAAATACTTAAACTGCATAAGCAGCTTTTTCATTTAGCATTTTCTTTGCTTATTTGATTTTCAAAATAGTTTTTAATTGTTGATTTTAGTAGTCTCTAGCATGATCTTTAAAATGGTACAAGTCATTAAGCCATAAGGTTCCTTTAGCTTGCTTTAAAATAAGCTCAAAAAGTCTTGTTTGGACTGTTTTGTAAGCAGTTTTATACCAAAGTGCTTAATTGAGTTTCTCAGCTTATGGCTTGTCAATTTTGCTTAATTTTTGTTCTCACTTGCTTATTAGTTTAGTTGTAGGGTGTTGGTAGCTTATTTAGTTCTGTTTTCAGCTTATTCAAGTTTTCTAGTTAATCTAGTTTAGTGAAAAAGCCAATAGTACCTTATTAAGCTCTTTTCTAGCTTATTTAGTTAGTTTCACAAAAAGTTTCTTTAGCAAAAAGTAATCACAATAAGCTGTTCTAAAAGCTTGTTCAAAAATATTTCAAAAATAAAAAAAAAGTGCAAAAATGAAGCCATGGAGATCGAACCCATGACCTTCCCTTTTATAGCCAGCGTCTCAACAACACACACACAAACCATCTCGCCCTTGGGACTTTTTCATCATAGGTTTACTTAGTTTAATTAATAAAGTCATTTTCAGTTTTACTTATAAATGCTTATTTGCTTATTAACTGCTTATTTGTTCTAGCTTATTTTTCAATTTTATTTTTCATAGGTTCTAAATAGTCAGAAGCACTTTTCATAATTTTTCTAGAATTTTTAGAATAAGTTTTCTATTTTTAATTAATTTTTTAGAATAAAATCGTTTTAAATTCATAATAAATAAAATA
>BQNB010170083.1:0-13711 GCA_026074375.1 Tanacetum coccineum | reverse complement strand
AAATGTGTATATTAGTAATAATATTTTTTTATATGGCTTATGTGTTGGGCCTCATGTTTAAAGTGTTTTTTTTTTGCTATTTGGGGTTTTTTTAATATAATGAGTTGTGCAAAACGACAGTGGATTTGTCGAAAAATGTGTATATTAGTAATAATTTTTTTTTATATGACTTATGTGTTGGGCCTCATGTTTAAGGTGTTTTTTTTTTGCTATATGGGTTTTTTTTAATATAATGAGTTGTACGTTTGTGACCATATCGATTATTTTAAAGTTATTAGGTATCAAAGATGTTTCCGCGGGTATTTTTTTTATCTGAAAAAATCGGAACTTTTGTAATATTTTTTTCCCTCCTATTTTGTACATACAAATTAAAAAAAAACAAAAACAAAATAATTTTAAAAAAAAATCGGGCTGGCCCAAAATGGGAGCTCATTACTGTAGCATTGGAGATCCACTGTCAAAACGACAGTGGATTTGTCCGTGATTGTGTATATTTATAATTTAGGTATAAGCCACTGAAGTTTCAAAACGGATCTTGAAGGGTCTGCTCCCGAAGCTACAGATGAAATATGCAAGGTAATAATAAGATTTAATTGTTGTGTTTATAGGTATTAAATTATTGTTTGTTTTTTTATGAGGTGATTTGGTTGACCTTTTGTATATGAATAAGTACATAAGCTAAATTTGATAGGCTATTTCATAACCGTAAAAAGCGAGCTTATGAAATGAGCGAGCTCAGATACATGAAACAGTAAGAATAAGTTTGATGTTTAGAAAAACTAGAGAAAGAAAGTTTTTAACCAGGTTAGGTCGGTTAAACAACTAAACCAAACTCGGCCGGTACTATGAGTTTGAGTAATTCATTTTGCTTTTCGGTTTAGTTTTAGCCACGTGCACTACCCACTAATTGTATGTTACAAGTACACCATTTTGGTTGCTTAATCAGTGACTAAATGTTTAACCATTTTGGAAGCTTAAAATTGTGGCAAACTATTGGGTGCGTTTGGATGTTGAAATTTAGATGTTGAAATGGAGTGCACTTCCATATTGAATCACTATATATATCGATGTTACACGGTCCAAAATGATTTGATCATATAAGTTGAATTAAAGCTTCTCTTTAACTTATATTGTCAATAACGTGTGTTTATCTTTGTGTAGTGCATGCTGCTTATAAACTCGGTACTCATGTAATAAGTGCAAACGCTATTGAGCAGACAATATTTAAGTTCTGCACGCCCAAGATTGAAAGGTACCAACTCGATCTGTTTCCTTTGATTGGATTGGAATTGTTTACGTAGAAATTTTACAGCAAGCTAAACCAAAGAAGCTTATGAAAGCTGTTGAACGATATGTGAAATACTATGTGCAGGAGTATGAGAGGAGTTTCGCTATTGGATTCCCAGTCTGCTCATTTTGTGCAGGAATACGTGTTACTTAAATACAACGATTGTAGATGTTCAGGACGTAGTACGATGAAATATTGACAATATTATTTAGATGAATGATTGATCTTTGTATGCGAAGCTATTTTATTTTCTAACTTTTATGTTTCCTCTAGGTGTAAGCAGCCATACTAACCCGGTGATTGAACTCATTCGACGACTGCAACAGATTAACACCAACTATCCTGATGTAATTTTTTCTTAAAACGACAAATTTTACATTTTTGGAGCAAATTAGTACGTTGTTTCCAAACTCTGATTCCCAACATTAAATATGCAGACATTTAACCAGATCTTCATCATAAACGCTACTTCAGGGTTTAAGATGCTATGGAATGAGGTTCAGTCATTTCTTGAACCCAAAGCAAAGTCCAAGATTCTGCATACATCATCGTTGCAGTAGTTCTTTTCGTCGCGGGCGACTTTAATCAGGTGAAAATTCCTTCTTTATTTATTTTCTAGCGTTCCATTTTCATTAACATATATATCATAGTGGTGGTTATATGTTGTATAAAAACACGACAATATGTTTTTGTGAAGAAATCTTATCGTCGTTTGAGGAAGCATACGACATGTGTTCTTTGAAGTGATTATGTGATTGGAATAGCAAAAACTAGATAATCGGTTATATGGGTTGTAGAATATAGTGTTTGGATGTGTCGCTACTTTTGAAGTTGATAGTTAAATATTTGATTATTTGAAAATTTTGATGAAGTTAAGGATTTACGTGTAAAACAACAACGGTAACTAATTATTAGATTATCGATTTCAAAACATAATGCCTGACACCCATTGAAGGTTAAGCTTCATGAGGGTGTTTTTTACGATCTGAATACTAGGAACACCTATTGACTCTAACATGTGCCCAAATCCGCTCAAAAACATAGAGTTTTCAAAATTATGGTCTTTCTTATACTCACTCAGTCCCATTTTTATTGTCCACGTTTCCTTTTTGGGATGTCCCAATTTAATTGTCCACTACTAAAAATAGATAGGGAAATTTGATCAAGTTTACTATATTACCCTTGTTTGAAATTATTGTTACAAACTTTAAAGAAGACTTTAATTAATTAGCTAAGGGTAAAACTGTCATTTTGTCAAAAAGTAAGAGAGAGAAAGCAGTAATAAATGCACTTTTATTAAACTGTGTATTTTTTGTCGGGGGACAATAATTTTGGGACGGAGGGAGTAGTTACCTAAAAGTTACATGCTTATTAACAATTTGCACACTTAATATCAGCTGTGTGCATTCAAAGCTGTTAGGTTGTCTCATACTGATTGTGTGATTCTGAGTATAAGCATGTGCATTAACGGTTTAAATATTCAATCCCAAACACCCTTTAATCTGCTCTATGTGATTTTATATCGTAGTATCGTAACCTAACTTTAACTGAATACAAAGATTCAAAATTACCGGATTTAGTAGCTGGGTACGTAGTTTATTATTTCTGCTTTCTGAATTTGCAGGTCGCAAGCCATGCTATGCAGGGGTGCCGATGTCCACAATTTTTGAAACGGGAATGGGCATTGGTGATGTTCTTTCTCTCTTTGTGCTGTTAGAGCTTCTCTTCAGGTTAGTCCACACACCCACATAGTATTTTAGCGTAAATCTCTGAATTTATTTGTAGTATGAAATTTAGCCACAGAAATTTGGAGTTATAACTTTGATAATTGTATGTGCGTCCTTATTGAATTTTGATATGTAAGCTTGATAATGTTCATGTATTCGTAGGCAACGTTAAAGTTCGAGACTGTAATGGTAAAGGCTACAACTATGAGTCTCCGTATGAGCAGCAAGTGCATAGGTGTGTATCACACTTTTGTTGGAATGATCCTTTGCGCTAATTCTAAATGCTCAATTTTGATTTCTACTGCAAAAGAAATTTCAAGAATTACAAGTGAATTTGGCTCAAAGCATGTAAATATGGCCCAAAACCGGTTGACAAGGACACCGGGACAATGCTGAGGGCTTATGATGATGGAGTCCTTGAATTTGTTCAAGTAGATATTTTCAGGATGTAACATATACAGTTTCTCAAGGGAGGCCAGTGCCAGTGGTAACTATTTCTAAGGTACAATTTTACGAGCTAAATGCTTTTCACTCAACTAAACTTAGTATTATTTTATTTATTTTTGCAGAAATGAGTTTGGAGTGTGAAGTTGTCGAAAATGACTAGGCTGAGATACGTGTTTATACTACGATAGCTAAATGTTCTACGGATTGACTTTTCGAGTGTGTTTGCGACTATTTGGGTGTTTGGCACCTGTATCTTTCGGCCATTTTATACTCTCTCTCCCGCCTTTAAGGACTCACGGCAGGAGAGCGATTAGTCCGTTCCCTCACTCCCACTAAAAGAAAACTCAATGCAAAACCGCCTCGGGACCCATCCTCCAATGGGGACCTTCTCTCAATCGTCGATCCTAACAGGGAGGATTAAGGTGAGGATAATATGGATTAGAACTATGGATATGTCAGATGAGGTAAGGAGATGAAAATTGAAACTAGATAAAGAATGCGCTTTTTGATCACAAAAGTTGAACAATATGTTTATTTCAAAATTCATATGATGGCTGGAATCGATGTGTTGTGTAGTGATGAAACACTTTCAAATGTAATATGATATATGCATTATTTTATTGTAACATGGTCAAGAATGCTTTTTCACATCACTTTCCCAACATAAATGGTAACCTATTTATTAAGATTTAAGACTCTTAGCTGCTTTTAACTTCTTACGGATTTGCTCTTTAGTGTTTATTCCTAATGTTTGGCATTTTTTTGTTACTCGAGTCTAGCCAATACTTGGATTTCGCCAGTACCACACACAAAAAACATTGATGCTAAAAGATGCGTGAGAAGACGCCATTCTGTCGATCGTACAAGCATTTCCGCCGATGAACATCGCCAGCCTGATTCTGCGTGTGATGAAGGTAGGCTTACCTTTTTTGTTCCTGTTATCATTTATCACTTATACAAAATGCAACTGAACGCTGCAAGTTGGTCGCCTTCTGCTTAAAAACAAGCTAAAAAGTATAATAATAAGTCATCTGAAACACCCACGGTAAATAGTTGTGTTGCAGCTTATTATAAATGATTGTTTATATATTGTTCACGGTTTGAAGGCATGGGTTTCATACATAGAAGTATAATATTTTCGCATATTTCAATTATTTAAGGATTTACCATATCCAAAAATAAACAATCTGATGTGGACCATTATATAACCAAAAATGAATTTGTTGACCTGTTTAGACGCACAACTCATTATCTAGCCTTTAACTATAACCTAATCATCTGCAACTTAGATTAACAGCAACTAGATAATCAGCTTAGAAAACAAAAAAAAACTAAAACGGAGTAAACTGAGGGGGTGTCTGGGATTGCATATTTAATTGCTTATTCAAACTCGCTTATCTGCTTATTTAAATTGCTTCTAATCGTCCATTTATTCTGAGGTAATATAAGCAGTTTTCACATAGGCAAGTAGACACCTACTTATTTCAATGTGCCCACTTTGCGGCTCTAGGTATCAGGCTGATAAGAGACTCCCTAAAGAAGTTACCATCCTCTAAGCCTAGAGATACCCGTTATGCAAACTTAATGAAGCTATCAGATTAAGAACAACGGTTCCTGCCAAATTTAGATTTTTATTAGGAAGACATATTATCTGAGGCTATATAGTAGTATAAGATGTGACAACCGTGACTTGAGCAGGTTAGTAAAACCATTAGAGTTGACTAAAGTATTATTATGTGTTATAATTGTGTGCTTATGTGATATTATATGGGTATTTGATATCAATCCATGATGCGTGTTCATTTATTAGTGATTGAATTTTTGGTTTTGGTAGTTATTTTATTTTGTTCATATTTTTGTGACAATAGAAATGATAGCATGATTTTATGTGATATCGTATAATTTGGTGAATAGTTGATATATAAGCGTTAGTGTTTATAATATATTCCTAGTTGTGATTTAAGTCTAGTATTTAAACTAATTAAGCTTTAATATTTCTAAATTATGAAAGTAAAATTATAAAATGAAATTTATAAATAATAAGTTTAAAACTAGTTTTACTTAAAAGGCTTGCAAAATTAATAAAGGGCTTTTATAAAAGTAAGAAAATAAGGGGGTAAATATGTATTTAATAATAATTAAAAAAATAAAAAAATATATATAAAGGGGTGTTAATCGGCCGGGTATAGGAAAAAGAGAAAAAAAAGAAACAAAATTTTATTACAATTAGGATTCTAGGTAGTGTAAATACAAAATCAATAAATCCCTAAAACACTTTTCTCTCATCTCTTTGTTTGTTCGGCTGATTTCCTCAAGAAAGAAAAAAATATTTTTTTATCAAGAACCAAGGTGGTGATTCGTGTGTAATCAGGTAAAAGTTTAGGTATGTTTTCAATTAAGTTTTTGTTTAATCTTTTTATAATTAATAACTTTAATTGATGGATAAATTAGATGTCACTGCTGGACTTGAACCACTAACAACTAACAAGCCGTTCTAAAAAAATTGATGGATAAATTAAGGTTCATAAATTTTCTGTAAATCAATGATATATAATTATATGGGAGTGTTCGAAATTAGATTTAGAGCGTGTGGGTGTAAACGGTTTAGGTTAGATCGCGTTAGATTTAAAGTTAGAGTTTGGCAGAATTTTAAGTCGTGTTGATTGAATGATATCTCAATGATAGAAACGAGTTTTGGGTTAAATCTTATGCCTAAGTTGAAGTTCAAGGAGTCATCCGTTTAACCCCCCACTTCCAGTCCCCCCTCAAAGCCGTTTTTTGACCCCGTTTGGGGGAGTGGGTTGTGTGGGGGGGGGGTGGGGGGGGGGGGGGGGGGGGGCCCGCCCCCGGCCCCCCCCCCCGCCCCCCCCCCCCCGCGCCCGGGGGGGGGAGGGGGGGGGTTGGGGGGGTTCAGAAAGTTAGTCAAATAATTTTTGCAAGAAAAGCTGTCAAAACAGTAAAATCGGGTTAGATTTGGGTCTGATTTCGAGGAGTAAAACCCCTACTTAAAAGTTGATTCAAGGCTTGAGAAAAATCCAAGGTCATATTTTATGTGTTTATTAATTCCAGCTCAAAGCACAAATCCTAATTCATTGTCTAAATATTTTTAGAAAAATCAAACTTTTTGGTGTGCGTTCAGATCCGAATTTGAGTACTTTGTGATGTTGAATTTTTATAAAATAGTTAGGCTAAATATTATTTCTTTTCTAAAAAACCACAGTAGTTCATAACCTATTGGGAAGGTAGGGAATGAAGGAGGAAAAAGTCATTTGAATATTATTAAATAAATATATTTAAAATATAAAACAAAATACATCTAAACTCTTTAAACAATCAACAAATATTAAATTCAAAAACATTATAATTAATAAATTTTTATAAATTAACATTTAATCACCAACCACACCCAAATACTACCACACCTTTTATATTCACCACTAAATTTACAAACTCCACCACTTATACCAATTTAAAAAAAATATAAAATATTAATATCATGAATTTTGAACTACCAACTGATCCATCCTTATTACTAAACCACTACCCCAAAAAACACTCTTGATATTCAAGTGATGGACATTATTCAACGTCTGTTTTGAAATGTTTTATCGCTGTTATATGAGTTTAAAATTTGCGTAATGGAATTTATGGCTATTATATGAATGTGATACATGTGTTATTTGTGAACGACCCATCCCGCCCGCTTCCGCCGACCATCCGATTCCCCCCCCCAGTAGCCCGGCCCCCGCCCCCCCCCCCCCCCCCCCCCCCCCCCATCCCGGATCACTGCCTTACCCCACAGTCCCGCTTCTGTTTGCCTCCATATACATTCAAGTGATGAGCTTAGTTGCTTTATAGTGCCAGCTATTCTAAGCCGAATGAGAATTATGTTTGTGGATATGTTGATTTGATTTTGGTTGCATGCTAGCTAAGTTCATGATAGTTCATATTGTCCTCTTTTGCTTTTGATAATCACAGTAAAGCGGAGTTATCTATATTTGTTTTCTAAAACCTTGACTCTCACCAACGTTATTGTTGACGTTGTAAGCATCATTTTCAGGTGCAGATCATGAGGAAAGTTGAAGTTAGGAGATTGGCCTCCCCACGTCCACGCCAGGACCGTCAGGCCTTGCCTTACGGCGTTCTTAGTTTTCAATTATTCGTGGTTTGTTATTGAATTTGATCTATGATTGTTTTAGGTTTGGCATCTCAATTTGGCCTCCTCCTTGTTTTGAATTGATTCTATGATTGTTTTAGGTTTTGGATTATTTCGTTTATGTCTTTGTATTGGAGTGACTCCTTTACCTCAATACAAGACTTCTTTTTCTTGTGTTTGGTATTGTCATGACACTTTGTGTCCATTTTAGCTTTGATTAATGCATTGTAGTTTCTCTATTATTGACACCATTGTGTTGTAATGATACCCATGATGTTACGCCTCGTGTTGCCGCCTTGGCGAGGTATGACAGATTGGTATCAGAGCCTTTGGTTATAGAGAAGTAGGTGGTTTGACCTAGACTATAACCTCGGAGTCCTTCATATAGCTGCATTATAAGGTTTAAGTGTTTTATTACTTAAGTATTATATTTTCCTGCTTATCCGAAAGCTTTAATCATCCTATTTTTGTCTAATATTATCTAATATAATATATACTAATACCTTATTCTTATTTTAGTTATGTCTCCCCCTACCAGTAAGAAATTTTGTTAGGGAACCATTTTCCCAACTAGACGTAAGCGCTATACGGACCCAGAGACAGGACTTAGAATAAAATGGACGAACCGCAAATACCGAATACCCATTGAACTGTATCCGTGCCGAGTTGAGGAAAAGTTTATCATGAGAGAATTGGAAGGAGAATGGATCATGAAGAAGGAAATAAGAATGATTTCAAAGGATGGCACAATCTCTAAATTCCTGGGATACACATCATCTAAGGAAGAAGAGGATGGAGAAGAGGAGGAAGAAGAGGAAAAGGAAGAAGAGGAAAAGAAAAGATCGAAGGAGGCGTCACAAATGAGATCAAACTCCGAACCTCCAGGTTATGTAGCAACTGACAATGATGTAGAGTCAGATCACGAGTCCACAGCAAGGAGTGAACCCAAGTGTAAGGAGATGGAAGATACTTGTGAGAGTGACATTCGACCCAAACCAGATTCATTTTAGCTATTCCGCTTATATGTTACCTGACTATCCATCTTGTTTCATGTTTTGAAAAATTTTAGTTCGTTTTCGTATGGTTGGAGCCATGTTTAGGAATGTTACTTTCTACTTTTGGACTTTCAAGTATTTTAATATTATGAATTAAGTATTTGTTGGATTATTTCCGCGCGTGATGATTTGAATGATTTGAATTATGTGTTATGTGGTGTGTTAACCTTAAGAAGTGTCGTCATAAGAGGGAGTACATTTGTGAAATGGGGCATCTATAATTTTAGTGGCCAACATAATTATACATGCGCCACAAAACAAGTGGACTTGCTAGTATGATTACATGGATTAATATTGACACGTTATATGTTGGTTATCCTTGTACGTATATGGTAATGTATAAAGTATGATAAGATTATGGGATTAGAAATCCTTATTATATCGTCTAACGTATATAAATTTTATCTTTTATAGAAATGGCTCCATCCCGACGAAGCGGTCCTAGCAACGAGGAGAACCCCGACATTGTTGCTATCATCGCCCAACAATTGCTAACCATCCTTCCTCAAATCGTCACCCAAGTAACTAACAATGTGAACAATGTAAATGCTAATGATGGAAATGGTGGGAATGGTGGGAACAATGGATGTTCCTACAAGACATTCTTGGCTTGTAATCCCCGAGACTATGATGGGAAAGGTGGTGCGGTAGCACTTACTATGTGGATTGAGAAAATGGAGTTTGTGATAGAAAATAGTAGATGTGCGGAAAATTAAAAGGTGAAGTATGCTGCTAGTTCGTTCATAAATAAGGCCTTGACTTGGTGGAATACCCAGGTTCAGGCAATGGGTCGTGAGGCTGATATAGGTATGTCATGGGTTGATTTCAAGGCGTTGCTTGTGGAAGAGTTTTGTCCAAGTAACGAAATGGAGAAGTTGGAAAGTGAATTATGAAATCATACTATGATTGGCGCTAATCATGCAGGGTATACTGAGCGGTTCTATGAGTTGGCCAAACTAGTCCCACACTTGGCAACTCCTGAATAGAAACGCATCGGAAGGTATATAAACGGGTTGGCACCTCAAATTCGTGGAATGCTTCGAGCAACTCAACCAACCACGACATAGAGTACTATTCTTAAGGCTGGGATACTTACTGATGAGGCGGTCCGTTGTGGTACATTGACAAGGAGTAGTGAGAAAAGAAAGGAAGTGGAAGAAACAAGTAAACAAGGAGGTTCATGGAAAGATAATAAGAAGGCAAAAGTGGGAAAAGGATTTATGGCGATAGACCCTCCTAGAAATGAAAATGTAGGCTCATATTATAAGTGTGCTAAGTGTTCTCCTTATCATCCAGAAGGTAGACTTTGTAGGTTGTGTTATAACTGTCAGAAACTGGGTCACTTTGCTAGAGATTGTCAGGCGCCAGTTAGGCAGGTGGCGCCAGTTAGTGCTGTCAGGATGGAAAATAATCAAAGGGATTGTTATGAATGTGGGAGCTCCGAACATCTTCGCAATACATGTCCTAAATTGAACCGAGCACCTGGTCAAGCAGGAAACCGTCTAGCTTTGGAGGGTAACCGAAACACCCAAAAATGATTTGTCATTGTTTCATCTGTTGACATTTGATCTGCTCAAAAGTTAAGGAGTAACATGAGGTTCATTTGAGGTTGATGTTGGAATGGCTGAAGAAGGAGAAGATGTATGATAAATTCTCTAAGTGTGAGTTCTGGTTGCAAGGAGTGCATTTCCGTGGTCACATAGTCAACCAGAATGGTATTCACGTGGATCTAAGTAAGATTGAGGTGGTAAAGAATCGGAAAGCTCCTGCAACACCGTCTAAAATTCGATCATTTTTGGGGTTAGCAGGTTACTACCGACGTTTTATCGCACACTTCTCTAAGATTTCTAAACCTCTTACTTTGTTGACTCAGAAAAACAAAAAGTATGAGTGGGGCGTGGAACAGGAAGACGCTTTCCAGACATTAAAGAATAATTTGTGTGATGCACCGATATTGTCACTACCTGATGGGATTAAAGATTTCATGGTCTACTATGATGCATCAAATCAGGGATTAGGTTGTGTACTCATGCAAAGAGGCAAAGTAATTGCCTATGCATTAAGACAGCTAAAGGCCCATGAGAAGAATTATACAACGCACGACCTAGAATTGGGAGCAGTAATGTTTGCTCTTAAGACTTGGAGGCATTATTTGTACGAACGAAGAGTGGCTCATCTATACTGATCATAAGAGTCTTCAAACACATATTCGATCAGAATGAGTTAAATATATGCTAACGGATTGAGTTATTCAATAACTATGAGTGTGAGATTCGCTACCACCCAGGTAAGGTGAACGTAGTAGTTGATGCCTTAAGTAGGAAAGAGCGAGTAAAACCTAGACGTGTACGAGCAATGGCTATGACCATTCAGTCTAGAGTTAAAAGTATAGTATTGGCAGCCCAGAGTGAGGCGTTTAAAGAAGAGAACATGCCAGTAGAAAGATTACACGGATTAGACCAACAAATGGAAATGAAATAAGATGAGAGCTTGTGCTTTATGGATCGCATATGGGTTTCGTTAGTGGGAGGTATGAGAACCATAATCATAGACGAAGCTCATAAGACTAGGTACTCTGTGCATCCGGGAGCGGATAAGATGTACCATGATCTTTGAGATATGTATTGGTGGCCAGGTATGAAGAGGGACATCGCTATGTATATTATCAAATGTTTAACTTGTTCGAAAGTGAAAGTCGAGCATCAATGGCCTTCAGGATTATTTCAACAACCAAAGATACCCAAGTGAAAATAGGATAATATCACTATGGATTTTATCACAAAGTTACCTAGGACGAAGAATGGGCATGATACTATATGGGTAATAGTCGACAGACTAACCAAGTCAGCTCATTTTCTGGCAATGCGTGAGGATTACAGTATGGAGAAGTTGGCAAGGTTGTACATTGATGAGATCGTCGCACGACATTGAGTGCTTGTGTCGATTATTTCGGATAGAGATGGACGGTTTACATTACGTTTCTGGCAAACATTACAGAAAGCTTTAAGGACATGATTGGATATGAGTATGGCTTATCATCCTCAGACTGATAGACAAAGTGAGCGTACAATTCAGACATTGTAAGATATGTTAAGAGCGTGTGTGATCGAATTTGGTGGCAGTTGGGATGTTCACCTACCGTTAGCTGAATTTTCTTATAATAATAGTTACCATTCGAGTATTCGATGTGCTCCGTTCGAGGCACTATATGGAAGGAAATGTAGGTCGTCCGTCCTATGGGCTGAAATTGGAGAAAGTAGGTTAATTGGACCGGAATTGGTACAAGAGACGAATGATAAGGTAGTCTTGATAAAGGAAAAGCTCAAAGCTGCGAGAGATTGTCAGAAGAGCTATGCTGATAATAGGTGCAACCCACTAGAGTTTGAGGTTGGAGATCAAGTGTTACTGAAGGTGTCGCCTTGGAAAGGCGTGATACATTTTGGAAAGAAAGGTAAGTTAGCACCGAGGTATGTAGAACCATTTGAAATCCTTGAAAGGATTGGCCTTGTAGCTTATCGATTAAGATTGCCCGAGGAATTGAGTAGCGTGCACGACATATTTTACGTGTCAATTTTGAAGAAGTGTTTGGCGGATGCAAATCTGCATGTGCCACTAGATGAGATTAAGATTGATAAAACCCTTCGTTTTGTTGAGGAACCCGTAGAAATTATAGATCGCGAGGTTAAGAGTTTGAAACGTAGTAAGATTTCTATCGTTAAGGTTCGTTAGAATTCAAAGCGTGGCCCTGAGTTCACGTGGGAACGTGAGGACCATATGAAAGCTAAGTATCCCTGATTGTTTGTTGACCGTGCTGTTGAACCTACTAGTTAAAGTTCGGGATGAAATTTCCTAAAGGAGGGGATACTGTGACAACCGTAACTTGAGCAGGTTAGTTAAACCGTTAGAGTTGACTAAAGTATTATTATGTGTTATAATTGTGTGCTTATGTGATATTATACGGGTATTTGATATCAACCTGTGATGCCTGTTCATCTATTAGTGATTGACTTTTTGGTTTTGGTAGCTATTTTATTTCGTTTACATTTTGTGACAATGGAAATGATAGCATGATTTTATGTGATATCGTGTAATTTGGTGAATAGTTGATATATGAGCGTAAGAGTTTATAATATATTCCTAGTAGTGATTTAAGTCTAGAATTTAAATTAATTAAGCTTTAGTATTTCTAAATTAGGATAGTAAAATTATAAAATAAAATTTATAAATAGTAAGTTTAAAACTAGTTTTACTTAAAAGGCTTGTAAAATTAATAAAGGATTTTTATAAAAATAAGAAAATAATAGGGTAAATATGTATTTAATAATAATTAAAAAAATAATAAAAATATATATAAATGGGTGTTAATCGGCCGGTTATAGGAAAAAGAGAAAAAAACAAAAACAAAATTTGATTACAATTAGGATTCTAGGTAGTATAAATACAAAGTCAATAAATCCATATTTCTCTCCTCTCTTTGTTTGTTCGGCCGATTCCCTCAAGAAAGAAAGATTTTTTTATCAAGAACCAAGGTGGTGATTCGTGTATAATCAAGTAAAGGTTTAGGTATGTTTTCAATTAAGTTTTTCAATTTTAATTGATGGATAAATTAGGGTTAATAAATTTTCTGTAAATTAATAATATATAATTATATGGGAGTGTTTGGAATTAGTTTAGAGCGTGTGGGTGTAAACGGTTTAGGTTAGATCGCGTTAGATTTAAAGTTAGGGTTTGGCAGAATTTTGGGTCGTGTTGATTGAATGATATCTCAATGATAGAAACGAGTTTTGGGTTGAATCGTAGGCCTAAGTTGAATTTTAGAGATTCTAGTTTCCAAAAAGTCTGGCCCCAAAAGGTTTTGAGGTAGGGAAGTTAGTCAAATAATTTATGCAAGAAAAGTTGTCAAAACAGTAAATTCGGGTCAGATTTGGGTCTGATTTTCGGGAGTAAAACCCCTATTTTATGTGTCTATTAACTCCAGCTCAAAGCATAAGTCCTAATTCATTGTCTAAGTATTTTTAGAAAAATCAAACTTTTTGGT
>BQNB010170082.1:0-13711 GCA_026074375.1 Tanacetum coccineum | reverse complement strand
TATATTGGGGTATTGGCGCAGCTTAAAATGGTGTATCACTTAAGTGAATACGTCGTATCCTTCCTTCTTAGTAGAATTCAAACTTCATTGTTTTTGCTCCAAAACTGCATCGTTTTCCATTTGTTTTCTAGAATTACTGCATAAAACCTAAATATTCGTATATAAGCAATTAAGTACCAATATCTAGACATAATCATAGAATTTGAGAAATATAACAGGAATAAATGATATATAAAAAGTATGCTCATTTGATGATATCATAATTAAATTGAAACACCTAAAACAAAAGAACTCAAAAATGCTTTAAACGGTGAATTCAATGATTTCCATTTTAATCTACGGGCTCTTGAAGTTCTAGCTCATGCTCCTATATACAACGTCATCTTGGATAAGTATGTTGAAAGTTGTGAGTTTGGAAACAATGAGTCCACATAAATTTAAAACGAAATACTAAAAAAATAGAGGATCGCGTATTATTTATCTTACCTTGTAGGTTAGAGGACTCCAAGCCTTTTGATACTTTAGCCGATTTAGAGCCATGTATAAATTTAATCCCATTGTCTGTTTACAAAAAGCTTAAACTTGAAATATTATAAGAGACTGAATTAGTCTTAAGGTTAGAGAATGGAAGTAGAGCTTATCCTGTAGGAATTATGAGGGACGTAGTGGTACATATAGGAAGGTTCAAACTTTTGACGGAATTCTATGTTTTAGATATGGAAAAGACCCTCCGTTCTCGTTACTCGTAGAAAGAGGATTCATAGCAACCACTAGTGCCGTAATATATTGTAACAAGTCTAAGATTATGGAGGAAGAAGGATACACTAGGTCGGTATTTAGAGTAAAAGAAGTAGATTATGGTGAAGAGGAAGTGCCTTATTATACTACTCAAGCTAGACGACCATCTTTTAAGGATGCTTTAGTATGTAGGATAATGATTGATTTTCTAGGAGCTATACTAATTAACTTTAAGGAAAATAAATAGGAGTCAAAAGACATGTTTGATGATGGACGAAATTGGAACAAGCCACTATGTGAAGGAGATGGTGCGTGGCACATTAAGTCGAGTTAATAGATCCCGATGGAGAAAAGTTTAAAAATTATTCTAAACCATGCCAACAACTAGGAAACTATCTAAAAAAGATAAACCAACAATATCCTCAATTTAGATCACCTTCATGATTCCTAGGTTGTGACTTTGAGTCTAACTTTATGACTCATAAATAAAGAAAAGTAATAGGTGGTAGGCAACCTACTTCCATTTAATTTTTATACATTTTAGGAGTGTCGTGTGTTTTTATCTTTTATTGTTTGTTTATACTTTTTTGAATGCTATGTAATCATGTGTTATTTTGTTTTTAGCTTCGTCTTAATGACATATAAAGGTATTTTGCATAAAATAAGTGTAGGGAAGATTTCATTTGGTGGTTAAGAACCCATTATGTCAAACATGTAAGATAAATTGTTTAAGTTAATTCACACTTATTTTTGTTTTGTTTGTGTCAAATACATGTGCTAATTGCTTATGTGGTTTATGCAATATTTTTCTAGAAATAATATGATTTTCTAGAAATTTCTTCAAAAAACAAAAACGCAAAAACCTGTTAGGTCCAGTCCCGGCATTGCAAAAAGACAACCAATTTTTTTTGAATTTTTTAAATTTTATCTTTATATAATTTCCACAAATTTTAATTTTCCAAATTTACTACAAAACACCACTTAACATTAGTGCATTGTATTCTATGTTTATCTCCTTTATTAGGATTTAATTTTTGATTACTTTGCGATCATGTACATTATCTCTCGTCGATTTTTTGTGGGTATAGGCTTTTTTCATAGATTTTTAGGTTATATTAGATAAGGAGAGTTCAGAAACTCTTAAGATTTTATTTTGGACGGTTATTGGATGAAGATTTAGCTGGATTTTTATGTTTCTTAGTTCATACCGAGCAAACCATAGGAGTAACAGTTTCTTATCCATTTCATTTATTTTCTGTTAGGCTTAGAAATAATAAAGTCAAACAATAATGTATTTGGTTATTTTAGTTAGTGTCAGTCTTAGTTTGTCACGGAGATTGACACGTAATCTATTGACTTTCTCACTCCGAGTTTGTTAATATTAAAAAGGTGGCACTGAGCTCTAGCCTCCGATCACTAAAACCAAAGTGCGCGAATCGAATCTAGAGCCAAAAGTGATCAAATTGTAAATCTCATTAGGACACAATTCCAAAATACAGTTGTTGTTCACAAAAAAAAACACAAGTTGTAACAAAAAGTCCTATGCATTATCATTAGATCTTGCCAGAACATTCAGAGTGATACTCTTTAGTATTTCACAGTAACGAATGTAAATCTTTCCAGTGTCAACATCAAACAGCACTACGATAGTTGACATGGGAGATCTTATAAAAGATCAAACATGTGATAATTGAAAATCCAATGAGATCCAGGTATATGGATTTGACAGGAAACACCTAAAATTGTTGTTGTCTACTTCACAGTTTGCAACAATGATTCACCTATATTTATTCGTTATCCTAACTTGTAAGGGAATCCGGATATAGGAACGGTTGTAGAATATCGAAAACATTGGTTAGCGTCTTTTGATGCATCAGCTTTAGATAAACTACGTTTAAGCTAGAAAACCTGTTAAGGAGATTCATTCATAAATTGAAACCTGGTGACGTAGGTACAATATTTATATTGTGAAACGGTCCTCATGGAACCGGAGGTTAAAGTTACCAAAACTCAAAGTGTGAACAAGACACTCATCCATATCTATTGTTTATAGTTAACACTTATACGCGCAGGTACAGACGATGGTGTAACTACCTCATTCCAGCTTCGTCATATTCATAGTCACATGTTCATACCCAAGCTTCAAAGATTCAAATGACAAAGATGAAAGCTCAAGATCTAAACAAATATACACTTTCACAACTTTAATAATCAAGAATCTCCTCAAAGACACCGAGTATATGTTTGCAAGTGGATCAAGTCAAAACCAACACTTCAAAGAATGATGAAATAGGGGAGATTGATAGCTTTCAAGTCATATATGAACATGCTGGTCGGCAAGTGATGATGATATAATAAAGTCAAATAAGAATGTATTCGGTTATTTTAGTCAGTGTCAGTCTTAGTTTGTAGTAGGCTAGTCGGGTTTCACGGGCTTGGACTTTAAGCTAATATTGTCTAAGTTTCAAGCCTTAAGCCCAACATAAGCCAAGCTTAGCCTAAGAGAGTGAACCCTATACGCCTAGAAGGGTTTTTACTATAAATACAACCCTATCCTCTTTTGGAGAGGGTGTTGGTTTCATTTGGTTATCTCACTAATCAAAGTTTCCTTCCACCACTCTCTCCTTTCTCTCTCTACTTTCTTCCTTGTTTTTCTCTCTCTGTAATTTCTTACATTTTATGTTTGTTGTTTGTGTTATGGATTACGTTTTGTGGACAACAAGTGGTATTAATCATCAGGTGGATTTGTTGTGTTTGTAGATCATTTTTTTATGTTTGGATCGTGTACTTTTTATGTCCAAAAATGTATTCTTTATTTTTTTTAATCCTTAAACATTAGTGTTTTAGGTTTATAAAGAATTATAACACGTTTTACATCAAAAAGTTTCGATCTTGATCATTAAAATTTTAATTCTAGCTAATTTTCGTATTTTTTTTTGTTTGTCATTTTTAAAGAAAAATCATCAAAAAGAGTCTTGTAGTTGATTAATTATTTAAAGTTTTGATTTTTATTGTTCTCTAGTGTGTTAAAAACATTTTGAATCAAAAAGTTCAAAATTTTACGTGTTAAAAAATTATTTTTAAGTTGTGTTTTTATTTTTTAAAAGTAGCGAACGAGATTCTGGTTTGAAAGAAGAGAACCACGTTTGAAACTTGTGAACCAAGGTTGAAAGAAGAGAACCACATTTGATACTTGCGAACCAAGTTTGGCTTGAAAGAAGCGTACATATTTTTTTTTGTTTTGAAACAAGCGTTACATGTTGTGATCATGAAAGTTGCGAACCAACTTTTGTCTTAAAAGTAGCGAGTGTGTGTTTGATACATGCATACCAGCTTCAAAAATAGAGAACCACAAATACGAAATTTACGTATGATTTTTAAAACATGCGTACCAAATTTTGAAACAAGCAAACCAGACATAGGTGTTAAAAGAAACAAACCAGAAAGAGTGTGACCTTAAAACATGCGTACCAGATTTTGAAACAAGCGAACCAGACATAGGGGTTAAAAGAAGTGAACGAGAAAGAGTTGTGTACTAGGTTGAAAGTATCAAAACAGAAAAATAAGTAAACCAGACTTGAGAATGAAACATGCGACTCGGACTTGAAGAAATAAGCGAACGAGGTTATATTTTGGTCTTAGTGTGAGTTCTAACTTGGTAAATACCAAGTAGAGTAAGTTAAGTACTAGGGTTTCCATTCTTGTAAATGCATGCGAGCCCTAGCTTAGTTGTTCACTTATTACCCTCAACCCAAAACATACTTGCATTATTAGTCCTTTTTAAGTTAGTCTCGTTAATACCTTTACTTAAAAGTAATTTCATTAATCATCCTTGGCTCATAAAAGTATAACGTATGTCCACCTCTCTCAAGATTCAACCTTTAACAACAAAAATCTTTCACTGTCAGTCTTCCTCAACCAAAACACTCAAAAAACATTAAAGTTTACAACTTTCATCCCTAAACGATAAATAACTTTCAAAGTTAGCACCTTTACCATGATTTCAAACAATAACATCCATCTATCTACTTATGATCCATCATCAATTCACTCATATCCTTTCATAACAAACATCACAATGTTGAATAACAATAATCTTCAAACAAATACTTCAAGTGCTCTTCACAATGTGATCATGGAAGCTGGTGGCAAAGATCGTCCTCTAATGTTAGCACCTGGTAACTATGTTTAGTGGAAATTCTAAATCAAAAGATATATTGATACTAAACCAAATCGTGAGCTCATCCATTATAGTCTTGAGAATGAACCATACAAAAAACCAATATATTGGAACTCATGCTATAATTGGTTTTGATGGTGCTCCACCTACACGGGCATCAAGAGTAATGGAGACTTATGCAACTGTTTCAAAGGAGAATAGGAAAAAGATTGATGCTGAAGACAAAGTTGTTCAGATCATTCTTACTAGGATTGATAACGATATCTACTCTACAGTTAATGCTTGTCCTAATGCTATGGAAATGTGGAAAGTAATTGAAAGGTTGAAACAAGGTAAGTCTATTAATGTACAAGATCTTGAGACAAATCTGTACTAGGAATTTTAGAAAATCACATCATGTGATGGAGAATCACTTGATTCATATTACTCAAAGTTTTACAAGATGATAAATGAGCTTTGTCAGAAACAAATGTAAAGTCACTAACCATCAGGTGAATGTTCAGTTCTTACTTCAACTTAAACCAGAATTGCAAAGGTTTGTAACTATTGTTAGGTAGAACTAAGACTTGAAGACTGTCTCTTATCATAACATCTATGACATCTTGAAGCAACACTAGAATGAAGTAACTGAGCTAGAGCTGAAAGATTAGCAAGTAATGCTAACCCACTTGAACTAGTTGTTGCCACTCAACAACCAGTTTATCATCCTTAACCAAAACGCACCTACTACAATCAAAGTTTATCTACCAAACCACAAGCTACTACCAGAAACAAAGGAAAAAGATTGCCAATACTCCTTCTCTAACATATGACTTAGAACCTGAAGTAGTTAGTGATGAAGAAGCAACTCCAAGGGATAAGGAAATCTAGAAACTCATAGCTTTAATCTCATTTTCTTTCAAGAAAATCTACAAACCTACTAATAAAAACCTCATAACTTCATTCAACACCAAGAAAAAGAATGTTGATAATACTCCAAGATCTGACAAAAGAATTAGGTATAACTAACTGACTGATTAGGCAGTATGAGAATCAGAGGGTAGTTAATGTTGTTGGGGCTAAGGATAATATAGGGACTCAAGTAGTACAACAGACTGAGATTCAGTGTTTCAACTACAAAGAATTTAGGCATTTAGTAAGGGCATGTAAGAAAGCTAAAAGGGATAGGGACTCTTCTTATCACAAGGAAAAGATGCTATTATGTAAGCAATAGGAAGTTAGGATTTAATTGAGTGTAGAACAAGTTGATTGGAGGGATGATACAAATGATGAACATGATGGTAAGGAATTGGAAACACATTATATGTACATGACAAAGATTTAAAAAGTAATTCCAGATACTGCCAATAACCCTGGACCTATCTTTGACATTGAGCCATTAGAACAGGTACACACTAATGTAAACTATAATGTGTTTGCTAATAAAAGACAACATATTAAGAAACCAAAATCCATTAATGACACATATGTAATAGAAAAGGATGATATAAATATCACCCTTGATTCATCAGATATGTGTAATGATGAAGGAGAGATTGACCAGAACACTACAGAAGAGGAAGAACGTGCTTTGCTTGCTTCATTAATTGCTAATTTGAAACTTGAAATTCATGAAAACAAAAAGATCAATAAAGATCTAAAGAAAGCAAACATGTCCTTAAATAGTGAGCTTATGAGGTACAAAGAGTCTAATTATGTAAAATAAGCTGATGTTAAAATTGCAAAAGCTTATGGTTTAGTTTAAGAACAAAAAGAAAAACCAGACAAACATTGTTCTGAAGAGCTTTTCAAGTGTTTGACATCAAGAAAAATTTTCTGAATTGTAAAAACAACTTCTTAAACGAAAAACAAAGTCTCAACATTGTTAGATGAAAAAGATGAAGATAAAATGGTTTACACAACACGTGAAGATAAGGAAATCAAAAGAGTCATTTGTTTGGAAAATCAGGTCAAATCTTTGAATGATATTGTTTATAAAGTTGGTAAGTTAATTCAAAAATGAACATGCTTAATCGTAATTGTAAAACAAGTTTTGTCAAACCTTAGTACCTTAAGAAAGCTCAGAGTTCGAATCCATGTCTTTATGATATAGGTTCTTATAATGATAATCTTGCTATTATGATTGCACCTGAAATAGACGAAACAATTCGTTTTGCCCAAGAAATTCGATTAAAAAGTAAATTAATCAAACCTTTTGATTATAAAAATTGAATAACCTTTACGAAACATTTGTTCCTCAAAGAGAAAAGTCAACTGAACAAAAGTATTTTTCAAACCATTTGAGAATGAGTTATACACCTAAAAAGACTGTATACTCAAAAGAGGCTTTCAAAAAACAAACCATTTTGTTAGAAAAACGAATTGATGACACCATTCTGTGGTATAAAAAATGTAAAAGTGTTGAAAAATTAGAGTCTATCAAACAAGATGTTCAGTCTTTGCATCAAAGAATTGCAACTTGTTTCAAAATTATGAATGGCAATACCTGGAGGGTTCCAGTTAATCTAGATATAAAAATTGTCATTGAACAGATGTTGAGTAAACTGTTGATAATATTGCACCTGATGTGGTCGAATTTAATCAAACTCTGAAAGAAGAAATGGTGGCAGATTTGAGATATTTTAACTCTCTTGAAAAAGAAGTTGAGTCTCTTCAATCTTAACTAGAGCTTTAACGAATACAGTTTTCAAATAAAAATGATTGACTTTGAGGGAATTTTTTTATGCTGGTCGTATGAATGCTATTCTTGGTTTTTATACAAATCTTGATGAATATTCGGATATGTCATGTAAATATTTAGAAGCACAAGAAAATTGTAAATATCTTGAAAATGATATTTCAAAACGAACTAAAAATGTGGAAAACAAATCATTTTATGAATTGTCAAAAAGGTTTTCAGAATTAAAGAAACCCTGCATTTCTCTCGAACTGTCTTTGAAACAAAGACAAGAAAAGATTAAGAATGATAAACTTTGGAAAAATCATGATCCTCCTTTGATTTCTAATCTTAACAACAAAACTTTTCAGATAATTGATGAGGTGCCATTTTATACACTTTTCGGGGTCATATAACCCCCTAAATCATGCAAATATGCCCAGATTATGTGCTTAGTAGTTTGTTTTTGTATTTTTAGCACTTGGATGGCTGTCGAAATAAATACACGTGACTTGAGCTCAATTGCGGAAGAAACAAACAAGACCACGACTCTACACCAACTATCTTGAAGAAAATCAAACAGTAGCTGGAGAAGGCGTACAAACCATAAGCGACGGCGTTAGGATTATTCAAAAGACGACGTCAAGGATTTCTAGACGGCGTCAGAACGTAGCCGACTTAAAGAAACCCTAGAAGGTTCTACGAGGTGACGGCATCAAAAACATAAAGCTACGGCGTCACGCCTCTTTTTCTATATATACATATCCGTTTTTAGGGTTTTAGTGTAAAACTTTTAGAGTGTAATGTTAGGGAAACGAACCCTAGTTTTAGAAGACGATTTGTACAGGCCATTGGCTCATTTTTAAGTGTGGTTAAAACCTCTTATGTACAGCCTCAACTGCATGATTTAATCAAGAGAAGGTCATTTATCCTTTATCACTAAATATGTCTATGTGTTTTGTGATAGATTCTTGTTCTTCTTCCTTATTTACCATGCAAGGCTAGATCTATTAGTATTTACTTCAATGATTGCATGAAAACTTACGTTTTAGAATCTCCTTTAAATGTTGCTTCTTGTGATGGATGTGCTCTTAGGCTTTAGAAACTAAACCATTACATAAATAAATTGCATAGACTTCTAGGAAACGCGTAGTGTGTAAAAAGGATACCATCATGTAACATCTTCATACTCAACTACCTACCCCTAATATGGCGCGTTGATCCCTCTTAAGGTATTTTAATTGCATGTAATAAACTCTTAGGCTTTGTAATAACCTTCATACTACCTTACTTGTGCGTTGCCTTAACAAAATATTACGTAGACGGCGAGTTCATGTAATTCATTCATGACTTAGAAAATACTTACACAGATCATCACAAGTGTGACAAAACAACATGATTAGGAGAAGCAAACTAAGGAGTAATGCATGATTAAGTAAATACGTTTGTTTATCATAAAAGTTATCACCTAAGTAGTTTAGATTTATAATTAGTTTAATTAGTTAAAAACCAACCAACCTCTTAATCAGTGATATTTACCTTCTTTTATAAAAGTATAAAAATACAAAAATAATCTTCTCTCAACCCGTAGACCTTTGTAAGATTCTGTCTGAGCCTTCCTAACCTATTCCCCTAGAGAACAATAACAACCCCTGAGTCTTGCCTATACTACACTGCAACGATTAGGTGCGCTGCCTAGGGGATTGTAAAACTGCCTGTGAAGTCCTTATGAGACCCCGCATCAAGTTTTTGGTGCCGCTACCGAGGAATAGTTAGGTTTTAAAAAATTTTAGCTTAGGTCTACTCGCTTAAATCCTTTCAAGTGAAATTTTATTTTCAGTATATTAGCTTTCTTGTATTCTATATTTTCTTTGTGCCCATCTAATTTTTAATCCCCAACCATGACACGTAGTACCACCAAGAAGTTAACGAAACCTTTCGACGAACCCAAAAGAGAGTTCCACAGGCTCAAAAGAGCCGCCTGGAGCCAGCAGCAGAACGAATCTTTAGCCATAGCCAAAAGAAACCTTTTCGATGATGAAGCGTCTTCTTCCAATGACACTAGAGCTAAACCATCAATCCCTCCCAAAACCTTGCTGGAACACATTCTTCCTAGCTTTTATGGTTTTCAAAAATCTATTGCACTCCCCTTTAAACAAACGGGAAGAATCGTTAACTCGCGCGACATATTGCTAATTCAAGGAGCATGCACGTTCCAAGGATTAAAGAGAGAAAATCCTATCCATCATATCAAACACTACTTGAGCACTATGGATAACATACAAGCTGATGAAGCCACACGAGACACATCCATGCTAATTTTATTCTAATTCTCCCTCAAAGGGAAAGCAAAAGAGTGGCTTAACAAAACTCCTCCCGCCCAAATCATGACATGGGATCAACTTGTGTCGCGATTCCTTGCTTACTTCTTTCCAGTAAGACATACCTCGTCCCTGCAGGACATGATCCTTTGATTCGAGCAAGGGGCTAATGAACCCATCAAAAGAGCCTGGATTCGTTTCCAGGACCTGATTCGACATGTCCCTCATCATGGAATGCAAAAATAGATTCTAGTACAGATCTTTCACAATAACATATCTCCGAAAGACCGAGGGAAACTTGACAAATTCACTCATTTCCATTTTAGCTCTCTGACTAAAGAAGAAGGTTGGAATCGAATAGAAGAATATGTCCAGTATCAAGATGACTTATGGGATGACCCACCTCCGTCTAGGAACGTCTCCTTAATCTCGAAGATAATAAAACCAACATTCGAAGGGCGTTTAAAAAGGGCCTACAAAAAAATCTCTTACCTTAAAACGCCCACACAAAGGAAAAGTCTCAAAAATCCATATCTCATATGTGACATCTGCGGAGACGCTCACAAAGCCGATGCATGTGATCAGAACAAGCCACTCAAATAAGTATGTTTATCCGGAAGGGACATCTATGATGATCCCTCCCTCTTAAGGTTTTATCAGAACGACGACATTCACCATGGGGGAACAGCCAACGAAAAAAAGAATGAGAAAATGGCCCTGAATGGGTTGTTAGAAGTAAGTTTGAGGATGAGCTTGCCAGCTTTATGCTCGAAAAGAAATTCCACACAAATGGGATAGGAGAAATACTTGATCAGCATCGTAAGGAAATATACAAGCAATTTTCATAAATCCTTTCTACAATCAGGAAAAGCAAAGCCCTTAAACTAGAGGCACTAGCTTTTGCTATAACAACTAGATTTGTAATTAGCACCTGTAACCCTCCTTTCCCAACTTCATCACGACCAACAACTACAGACCACATTGAAGGGATGGCCAAAAAAGAAGGACCCGAGGTCAAAGAATTTAGCATCGTGCAAAATGAAGAAACCCCTTAGTCATCCTTCCTCTACCATCCCTCTAAGTCATCCAATATGCCTTTTCCCTCCCGATTGAAGAAGCATAAAAAGGATGACAATGATGAGCGGCTCTTATCTATCTTCAAACAGATTCACATCAATCTACCATTCTTAGAGGCCATGGTCCATATGCCGAAAGGATCCAAGGTTCTAAAAGACCTTCTTTCGCATAAGGAGAAGCTCAAAAAGGCAGCTTCTTCTATCAAGCTGAGTGAAGAATGTTCATTTGTTATCCAAAGAAGCTTACCTCAAAAAGAAGGAGACCCAAGAAGTTTCACACTACCATAGCTTATTAGACCTTTGGTAGTAAAGAATGCTCTGGCCGATCTGGGGGCAAGTATCAACCTTATGTCTCATTCTCTCTTTTGACGATTGGGTATTTTTGAACTAAAACCAACCAGGATAAGTATTCAACTGGCTGACCGATCCATTAAATATCCCATCAGGGCCTGCGATAATCTTTTAGTCAAGGTGAATTAGTTCATCTTTCCGATCAATTTCATAGTTTTAGAAATGGATGAAGACGAATTTGTCCTGATCATTTTAGGACGACCCTTCCTCGCCATAGCCCGAGATGTAATCGACATTCACAAAGGGAAGCTAAGTCTGAGAGTCGAAGATGAAACCGTCACCTTCAACATTGGGAAATCTATAAAATCTAGATACTCCTGTAACAACTATATGTATTGCGTTGATCACACAGCAAAGATCGTCCGAGAGCGATGGGGAGACACAGTCGATCACAACGAAAAATGGGTAGAAGCAGAAAAAGAAGTAGATTCAAACGAAGCGCGAGCAGTCTCTTTCTACCCTAGGCAACACTTGAATGGAAGGCCCCAAAAAATTGTTTGAAACTTTCAAGCATCGAACCACCTACACTAGAGTTGAAGGAACTACCCGAACACCTTGAATATGCCTTCCTACAGGAAAACAATCAACTCCCAATAGTTATCTCTTCCGTGTTATCTTCCACCGAGAAGGCTAGGCTTCTCAAGGTTCTGGGGGACCACAAGGAAGCCATCGCCTGGAGTATTGCAGACATAAAGGGATCGACTCATCCTTCTGTACTCACAAAATCCTCATGGAAGACGAGTTCAAACCTAGCGTCCAGCCTCAAAGGCGGGCGAACCCAAACATTAAGGAGGTGGTAAAGAAGGAAGTCATAAAACTCCTTGCCACAAGACTAATCTACCTAATCCTAGACAGTCCTTGGGTCAGTCTTCAGGTTGTCCCAAGGAAAGGATGGATAATCGTAGTCAAGAATGAGAAAAACAAACTTATTCTGCAAAGGACAGTCACCGGATGGCGCGTGTGCATTGATTATCGTAAGTTAAATAACACGACAAGAAAAGACTTTCCCCTCCCGTTCATTGACCAGATGATTGAACGATTAGCTGGGCACGAGTACTATTGTTTCCTAGATGGGTTCTCAGGGGATTTCCAGATCCCTACTGCGCCAGAGGATCAAGAAAAAACCATGTTTACTTGTACGTATGGCACCTTCGCATACAAGCGAATGCCATTCGGATTATGCAACACACCAACGACCTTTTAGCACAACATGACAACCATATTCCATGAACTAATCGAGGATAGAATGGAAGTATTTATGGATGATTTCTCTGTCTTCGGTAGCTCCTTCGATCACTGCCTCTAAAACATAGAAAAGATGTTGAAGAGGTGTGAGGAGACCAGCCTCATACTGAACTGGGAGAAATGCCACTTCATGGTGAAGGAGGGAATCGTCCTCGGTCATAAGGTCTCTGGATCGGGAATCAAGGTCGATAAGGCAAAAAATCAAAGCAATCTCTAAATTACCATATCCCACAAATGTGAAAGCCATCCGAAGCTTAAGGGACATGCTGGCTTCTACAGAAGATTGATAAAGGATTTCTCACAAGTCGCACACCCAATGTCACAGGTCCTTGTAAAAGGCGCCCCTTCAATTTCTCTGAAGAATGCATCTAGGCCTTCGATAAGTTAAACACGAACTAACACGGGCCCTTATTATGATCAAACCAGAATGGTCGTTGCCATTGGAGATCATGTGCAACACGAGTGACTATGTTGTCAAAGCAGTGCTAGGGCAAAGGAAAGACAAATACTTTCAGCCCATACACTACGCCAGCAAAACGATGAACAAAGCACAAGAGAACTACACAACAACAGAGAAAGAGCTTTTGGCTGTTATCTTTGCATTTGACAAGTTTCGTCAATATTTGGTGCTATATAAAACTATCGTTTTCACAGATCACCCGTCTTACGGTATCTCTTTACTAAACAAGATGCAAATCTGTGATTAATTAGGTGGATCTTACTACTCTAAGAATTCGATATCAAGATCCGTGATAAGAAGGGCGCCAAGAACCTCGCAGCCGACTACCTTTCTCAGCTTGAAACCCTCGATTTGGGAAGCTGACCAAAGCAGAATTTAAGGATGTATTCCCTGAAGAACAACTAATGACTATCTCTGATAAAGGTAACGAACCTTGGTATGCTGACTACGCTAATTACCCGGCAAGTCAAGTACTGCCCTTCCGTTCTACCCGCTCGGAGAAACCAAAGTTCTTTAACAATCTAAGGCATTATTTCTGGGATGAGCCCTTCCTATTCAAACAATGTGCGGACTAAATCATATGAAGATGTGTCGCTGGAGATGAGGCAGTGCAAATCCTTCGACAATATCATAGCGGCCCGTCAGCAGGGCATCATGGTATCGCCACAACTGCAAGGAAAGTCT